>ML371905.1:40000-46503 GCA_005239525.1 Nicotiana knightiana | reverse complement strand
CCCCCCCCGTTTCGTCTTCTTCCCCAACCTTCATTGTAGTTTTTTCTACCCCTTCATGTTTCGTCTCTCCAACCCCCATTACTAAGAAGAAAAAGAAAAAGAAGAAGAAAAGAGGAGCTATTGGGTCTTGTAAAAATCACCATTATTGATCTTTTGAAAAAACTTAAAAATTTAATCGGGTCTTGTTGATTTTTGTGTTCCATGACTTAGAAAATTAGTTTGAATTCGTGATTATTGTTGAATAAAAATTTACTTAGTGATTAATTTTAATAAAATTCAAAAAACACCATTAACAAGTTTGAAACTTTGGGTTTGAGCTTGAATTTGAAATTTTTATAAGGATTTTGTGATGGATACTGTTAAAACTTGTTAAAAATCGTGCAAAGAGTTGAATCTATAGTTAGAGAAGAAAGTGTTTGTAGTAAGGTTGGCGATAGTATGGTGGTGGTGGAAAAGATGATGGGTTTGGGGAGATGAGGAGGGGGTGGGGTTTTTTCTTTTTTGTATATTTTTTTGGGAAGATGAGGAGAGGGGGTGGAGTAGGGTGGGGGCAGAGGTTTTTTTTCAGTTTTATTTTTTTTCGATTTATGACACGTGTCAGATGCCAATTGGCGCATGTAATAGCAATCTTTAAGCAGATGTGATTAAACACCGAGGTGATGTGTAATTGACGCACTTTTAAAAGTTTTAGTGTGTAATACTATTCTCGTATTTAACAGGTGTATAAGAAGGATTTGAGTACAAGATCGATAGGTAAAGTATGTATTTCGCCTAACTTTAATAATTATTCTCAGGTTTCAACTTCTTTTAAACTCTGTGGAAATTTAGTAATAACTTTTTTTTTATAACAAAGTATACTCCGTTTGCCCATGGTGTGTATACCTGTATATTTATGCTGTATACTTAGAACTTCTCGTCCTATTATTATTCCAAGATTTTTGTACTTTGTTAGCACTAAGTGTAGGGTGTTATTTTTTTAATACCTTGTTAATTCATATTGAGTAAGTGTCTCCACTAAAGTTTGAACATGGAAAAATTTCTTACTAGTAAATTTTTTAGTCTTTGCTCATATTTAAACTTTAATTTTCAAGTTTTAACTCAGTAAAGTTTGAAAATGGATGGTTGTTACCCATTATATTGTATTGTATTATTACTTTAAATACGATATTTGTTTTGATTGTTACTTAAATTTTATTGTATCGTATCGTTAAATCCGTTGTTCTATAACGACGAAATATGCCACTTTATGTAACGATCGATTTGGTATGGTCACGTCGTTACCTTGTCTTTTCTTTCAATCTCACTCTTCATTATTATTAAATAATTTTATTTTATCATTTACCCTAGCTTTTTATATAATAATTTTATCATGTATCATAATTTTTCTTTATAATATTACAAGTTTATTTTTCATATTACTGGTGCGTGATATCATGAAACAATGACGAATAACACAATCTATTCAAATATATATTTATTAAACGATACAATATAATATAATACAGTAGGATACGATACATTATGAAACGATACGTCCAAACAATCTGAAACGTGAACAAAAGTTTCCCTTTTAACCTCTTTTCTTTCCATAAATTTGCTTGAAAATTTTAAGTAAAAGTTTTATTTAGTATACTATTTCTAAAAACAGTTTAGCCATTGACCAATATACCCTTTGATTCCGCCTCCCCAAAAGTTTTGCCCTATTTACACAGACGCTTCAACTAGAAAATAGCTTTGAGCATAGCGTTGGAAATGGAGAAGAATGAGGCAACAGAGAGAGATTGGGATTTTCTGTGAAAAGGGTGGTTGCCCCTCTCTGTTATTCCTATGATTTCTCCATTAAAAATCAACAGCCCTTTCAATTAAACAAAAAAACAAAAAAAAAATTATCCAAACAGGCCCCAAATATATTCCTCTTTCTTTCCTCCTCTCTTTGTGCTGCTGCTACCGAATATTGATGTATATAAAGGGGCTGTGATGATTGCTTTTCCTTTTCTGGGCTATGTTCAATTCATGGCATTGAGAAAATATCCGACCCGTATCTTGGCGGGGCGATCCGGTACGGCTTTTCAGTAGCTAACTGTTATTTGCAGCCCTGGCGGCGTCGCCTTCTCTTTTGCTTTGACAAAAAAATACAGCAAATCTGAGCCCTCACGAAAAGGAAAAGTCCCGTGTAATGGCCTGTTTGGCAGGAGCATTTGCATCTGTACCCACTTTTTGTGCCACGTTTCAACTTACACAGGTTTTGCCCTTGATTCTACCTCCTCCAAAGGTTTTGCCCTATTTACACAGGCTCTTCAACTAGAAAACAGCTTTGAGCATAGCGTTAGAAATGGAGAAGAATGAGGCAACAGAGAGAGGTTGGGATTTTCTGTGAAAAGGGTGGTTGCCCCTCTCTCTTATTCCTGTGATTTCTCCATTAAAAATCAACAGCCCTTTCAATTAAACAAAAAAACAAAACAAAACCAAACACACCCCTAATATATTTCTCCTCCTCTTCCCGTGCTGCTGCTACTGAATGCTTGTGTATATAAAGGGGCTGTGATGATTGCTTTTCATTTTTGGGCTATGTTCAATTCATGGCATTGAGAAAATATCCGACCCGTATCTTGGCGGGGCGACCCTGTACGGCTTTTGTATAGCAAACTGGTGTTTGCAGCCATGGCGGCGCCGCCTTCTCTTTTGCTTTGACAAAAAATACAGCAAATCTGAGCCCTCACGAAAAGGTCCGTGTAATAGCCTGTTTGGCCGTGCTTCTAAAATGAGTTTATTTTGTAATATCTTGTTTGGTTGTGCTTCTAAAATCAGCTTATCAGATTTAAGAAACTCATCCTTGTTTTTGAGACCTCACAAGTCTGCAATTATGAAAAGGGAAAAGGTTAATTAAAGAAATGAGGCAAAAATAGAGAGTTTGGGATTTTCTTTGAAAGGGTTGCTCCTCTCTGTTTCACCATTGATTTTCCTCCATCATTTAAAAACTATAAAAAAAAAAAAAAAAGAACCAACAGGCCTTGTTTATGTCTTTATGACAAAAGCAGAAGCAGCAGAAAATGATTTATGTTATATAATATAATGACATCTCTGTTTGGAAACAACACAAGGTGGGTTAAGGCGGCGCACTCACTATCCTCCCCAAACCCCACTTGTGGGATTATACTTGTTTGTTGTTGTTGTTGTTGTTGCTGCTGCATATTGACATCTCTGTCTTTCCTCTGTGTTCTTTTACAGTGTTGATGGAAGGTACACAAAGTGGCAGTGATGATGCTGTTTCTATATCTCGGCTAACCGATTTGGTCATTGAGATGTGCCGACCGGTATCTTGGTGTGGCAACCCGGTATGGCCTGTGTGGAGAGTTTTGAATCCTTCTCTCACACATGCAACCTGTGTTTTACAGCCAGGACGTTGTTGGGTTCTCTTTTTCCTCATCATAACACACATCTTAGCCCCATTTGCTTGAAAATACAAAAACAGAATGTTTTCCATGATTCGTTGTTGGGATATGTTGAACATGTGACCTTCTGCCACAACTAATATATTGCAAACCCAGTAACTCAAATGGGTTGTGGTAGAAATTCGAACTCGAATAAAGTTCAAATCCTTAATCCGCCTCTGGATGGATATGCATTTATGTGTCTGTCTATGTTACACTAGCAGCCTGTTTGGATGGTTGTTCTCATTGTATGTATTGTTATCTTGAAAAGCTACACACCAAAAAAAATGGGGAAGAAATTATAATGCGGCGATAAAGAAGACCTCAATGGCGCCTTTGCTTTAGGCATTACTGGATTCTTAGTATGATCTTAGTCCAAAACTTCCATACTTACATGAAATTTATGAAAGAGTCGACATTTTCTGAAAGAGGCTATAAACCATTACGACATAGAGACGATTTGACCCGTATCTTGGCTTGGCAAACACCGGAATGGACTGTGATTTGAGGCTCCTCTTTCATGAGCAATCAGTTGTTTGCAACCATGGCGGGGCTGGCTTCTCTTTTGTCTTACCAAAACACACAGTAAAAATTGCGTGGGGTACCCTATTTGGTCGCCCCCATTTAACCTATACCCGTTTTTTTAAAAACTTTTAACTTGTATCCACTTTTTGAATAACTTCAGTTCCCTTTCCCTCGCTGAGCTTAAGTTCATCAGTTAAGCTGAAGTTCGCCAGTTATAAAGACAAAACTTCAGCATACGGGGCTGAAGTTCCCCATAACTGGAGGAACTTCATCCCCGTATGCTGAAGTTTTTATTTTCATAACTTGAGAACTTCAGCCCCGTATGCTGAAGTTCCCCAGTTACAAGACAACAACTTCAGCTCTAGATCTGAAGTTCGCAAGCTACTTCAGGCCCGTCTACTAGAATGCTGAAGTTTTGCGTGATTGCCTTTGCTACTTCAGCCCCGCATGCTGAAGTTATGCGCAAAAGCGGGTACGGATGCAATTTTTTTTACAAAACGGATATAAGTTAAAATGTGTCACAAAAAGTGGGTATGGATGCAAAAGCCCCAAACACACATCTGAGACCCATTTGCTTTTAAGAAAATAAATAGAATCTTTTCCATGATCCAATGTTGGGGTATGTCAAACCGATGATTTTCTGCTACAAGTCGCAAATCATCTTGCAGTCATAATATATCACCATTTTTTTTCAGTATCAGTTGAGCATAGCCTGGAAATATAGAAGAATGAGGCATCTGAGGGACTGGGATTTTCTGTAAAGGGTGGTTGCCCCTCTGCCATGCCCATGATTTCTCCATTTATTACCAAAAAACAACAGCCCTTTCAAATAAACAAGAAAATAGAAAGAAAAAATACTTCGTCCAAACACACCCTAGTATATTGCTCTTCCTCTTCTTTTTGTGCTGCTGCTACTCATGTTGTAAAGGGGCATTGAAGATTGATTTTCTTTCTGGGCTATGTTCAGTCATGGCATTGAGAAGATACCCAACCCGTATAATGGCAACGCGACCCCAGTATGTCTTTTTTATAGCAAACTGGTGTCTGCAGCCATTGGGTCATCGCCTTCTCTTTTGCTTTGTTCAAATACAATAAATCTGAGCCCTCAATGGCCAATAGAATGAAGCATCAGTGAGAAATATGATTTATTTATATATTTATTTATTATGCATTCGTTCAGTTTTGCTGGTAAGCCCATGATTTCTTGCTGGAAGCAAGTACCGGTGCTTAGTTCTTTCTGTAAATCTAGCTTCGAGAGATGCGTGTTGTTGTTGATCTGCTGTTGTTGTTGCTGCTACCGTTCTTTTGTTCTCGCTGCTATGTGGCTGTGTTAACACCCAAACAGCGAGGATCATACTAACAATAATTGTAAAAGTGAAAATTGTGAGGCTGTGATATGATTCTTGGCAGATGGCATTGTTGATTTGCATTGAGGTGGTACTAAACTCGTATCTTGGCAGGGCAATCTGGAGGAGATTGCAGCCATGGCGGTTTTGAGAAACTCAATGCCTGATTGTAGTAAGATATGAGCCTCATTTATAAAATAGCAAACAAATCTCATTAGTTTAAGTGTGAGGCTGCTGTGAAATCAGAGGGCTGTGGGGAGTTCCAATTGGTGGTTTTGCCCCTCTCTGTCATTCTCTGATGCCGATGATCACTCAAATGAAAAAAAGTTTCCGATTCCAAAACCAGCCTTTTGGTGAAAATATTACTAACCTCTCTATTTTCCTTTCTTGTTACTCCTGTTTCATTTCATGTGATGCAACGAGGCTATGAAGATTTTGTTCTTCTGTGAAAGGTGAATCAAGACATTTCTATTGAGCTGGAAAAAAACTGTAACATGGCATGGCAGCTCAGATGGGTCAGTGAGATATTGGAAAATATTCCATTTTTTGGTGCTTCCTCTGTGTCTTGTAAGGCTAACTGATGCTTGCAGCCATGGCGGTTTTACCAAAGCTCTTTTGGTTTGTCTGAGGAAAGGCGAATCTGAGCCTACCCTATTACTTTGAGTTTGGTTTTGGTTTTTGCCCTTCTCCTTGGTTTTACACCATTAATCTGAGCTTACCCGAAAGCTTTTACTAATGACTCACTCCTAATTGCTAAAGAAAGAAAGGATAGTATAAAAAGAGCTGTTATGGAGATGTAATAAAACAAAAGCTCAGGAGAACGAGAATGAGGCTTCTGAGAGTTTAGGATTTTCTGTTGAAAGGGTGGTTGCCTCTCTAGAAATCTAGCTTTTTTAATAACGTCTATTTTCAGTTGCTTTATTGTGGAGCTGTAATTTGATTACTCAACTTTGAAATAATGTAATGTGATTCCATCAATTTATGAAGGAACTCTGCAGTTGGTGTTGTCAGAATACAAGCCAAAAGCTAAAATCATAGACTTTGCAGGAAAGGCGATGCATTTATAGGAGGGTAAGCTCATTTTTTATAATTTATTGCAAATTTTGCAGTAGTTGGTTGTTTTGTGAATACCCACTAATTTTTTAGATTGATTCTGTGCTGATTGGTTTTTCCTTTAAGGGGATGATATTAGGCAAACTGG
>ML371905.1:0-35000 GCA_005239525.1 Nicotiana knightiana | reverse complement strand
ACGGTAAATAATTACCATCGTATTTATACCAATTTAATTCAATTTATTATGATTAATTTATATAATAAGTTGAAGATATATATTACTTAATTATGATTAAGTGCTAAATTGAAGGAAAAATTAGCAGTGATTCCGCCATTGACAACCATTAAAAAGCTTTAGAGCGTTGAATTCCAATTTGATTTTCAAAAACCATTATTTGTTTGTATTGGGTGTTGTTGCAAACAATTAGGAATATTGTTTGGATTTTATATCTCAATTTTGAGGGTGTTTTGGTGAAGATTAGACTTGATTTTGGCTGAATTTTAGATTGAAACTCGAAGAAGAAGAAGAAGAAAAAGAAGACATGACATACATTACACTTAAGAAATTATAGTAAAGTTGTAGAAAAATTATATTCTGTTGTTTATTTTTATTTAAATATTGTATGAAAGTTGAACAATATTTGTATAAAAATTGTATTTAAGTTGTATGATATTATAGTTGTATATAACTCGGTAGAAATAATGTATCAAAGTTGTAGATAAGTTGTATAATATATAATTAGTTGTATGAAATTTATTTTTACTGTGTATATATCAGATACAAATTATACAAATGACATATATAGAAAAATTGTATTTCAGTGGTATGATATTATAGTTGTATATAATTGGGTAGAAATAATGTATGAAAGTTGTAGATAAGTTGTATAATATATAATTAGTTGTATGGAATTTGTTTTTACTATGTATAAATCAGATACAGAATATACAAAAGACATATTGTATAAAATTTGTATAAAAATTATATTTAAGTTGTATGTAGTTGTATATAACTGGTATAAATAATGTATGAAAGTTGTGTATGTATATATTATATTTTTATACTTTTATTTTTTTCATTAACTTCAACCAAATATTTTATGTATTGTAGTAGTAGAACAAGGTGTCTATATTCGCTACCACTTGTTGAAGCAGATGATTCTGTTGAAACTGCACTGAAGAAATGACTCAAGATGAAGATTTTAAGCGCATAAAAATCCAGGTATATTTCTCTATCTCAAGACCATGTTCTACTAGTGTACCATAAAGTTGGCTTGTGATTTTTCTTCTGTAAATTATTATTTTGGTTCTATGTTTGCTTCCCTTGTATCTTCTCCACCTTTTTTTAACGTTCATCTTTCGTTAATTCCCTTTTTGCAGACTTGTGTTCTTCGAGTGGCCATACATTATAATGGGTGCCAGCAGAAAGTGAAGAAGCTTCTTCAAATAATTGAAGGCTGAAAGCTAAAAAAATTAGGTGGATCTCGTTCTTTTATGGCTTATGAGGATGTGAAGGCGAGCGAATCAGCTGTGGAGAAAAAAGAAAAAGGGTGTAACTAAATCCTTGATTAAAGGCACAAATAATGGATTTGATAGTCTTTTAAGGTGGATTGTATATATATATATATATATTGTAACTAAAATGTGTTTAGGTCGGATAAATACAAAAATATGGGCATTTTTCGTAATAAGGTTTCAAATAGTGTATATGAATGAAAAAATTCCAATAATTAAAAGAAAATCAGAAAGTTTAGAAGAGGCAGAAAGATTACCTCTTGCTTATCTGACATTAAAGTCAAACCTTCACCAGTGCCCAGATTTAAGTCATCAATCAAATATCCTAAGAACCAACTCCAGCTATGTTTTGTTTCTTGATACACAATTGCCCAAGCAATAGGAAACACTTGATTGTTTCCATTCCTTCCAACAGCAGTAAGAAGTTGACCTCCACAAGCTCTCATAGGAAAACAACCATCAAATCGTATGATTTTCCTACACCTATCTAACCATCTTTTCTTAAAGGCTTCAAAGTATATATAGAAATATACAAATGAATTCTTCCCAGGATCAGTCCTTGATCAATTTTAACCCAGCATGAGCTTCCTGGATTAGTTTGTTTGATAATGTATGCATAATTACATAACCTTGAGAATTCCAGCTTCCAATCACCCATATTTTCCTTCAGAACTTTATGTCTTTCTCTCTGACACACAGTCCTACCAACATAAAGACCCAACTTGTTTCTAACCAGCTCTTGAATTTCCCAAAGCCTTATATATGGCTGGAAAACTATCTTGTCTTTGAACTTTTTGGCAATAAGCTTAGAAGTGCAAAGCTTATTGTTGTTAGTAGGAATGCATTTATGTACAGGATGATAGTGACTCTAAAATCACCAGAGTCTCTATCTAAAGAAGCAGCCAACAATCATTTACATGTATTTATTTTACACTTAAATCTTACCCTATGAGGCTCATTAGGTCTTAGTTTAATTTGTCTGCTATACTCAACAACATAATCTGCAACTTCCTTTCTAAATTGTGTTACATTCTCAAACATACCAAGCTCAAATATAGCCACCTCACAAGCTTTATCATATCTTTTTTTTTTTACTTCTCCTCCTATAGGGTAAATCTACTCATCTAACAGCTCCTACATCTAGCTCCTCCCTGCTATCACCAGTCCAACATTCAGAGCTACTGATATAATCTTCATCTCCCCCTAATTTTTCAGCATATTTGTTAGCCTTGTCTATCCCAATATCCTCAAACCCTCTATCTATACCACCAGCCTCTCCAACAAGTATCTCTTTTACAACATGAGCTTTTTTCTTTTGTTTTTTGTTTATTTTGTCTTGTCTAAGAGTTCTCAACTCCTCATCTACATCTGAGTCATCCTCTTCAGGTCTTCTAGGTCTGAATCACTACTCTCCACCTCTGAAATATGACTTTCTACATCTAACAGACCAATGCAATCACCTCCCAAACTTTGAACTACTTCTTCTACAACAACTTCTTATAGGTTAAATGCCTCACCATCTCTGTTATTTAATAACAAAGTTTCATTCTCTCCGGTTAGGTAGCCAGTAGGTCCCTACCCATCTACAATGAAAGCCCTTAATAGGTGTAGGTCCGACTCCACCATGTGAAATTGTTTGGTCTCACTATCCTGATAATAAAAGCCCTTGATAGTCACATACCTTATTTCTTTAGTATAAAATTCTAGCTCCGTAATAGAAATGTGGTCCTTGTCCATACACATCCCTGCTAGTTCACTTTCACCAACGTAAGTGGGGATAGAAATCTCGGAAAAGTATCCCCATGGTGCATTTTTGTGAATATAATTTCCTCCGACATTGAATCAAAACTAAATAAAACCGAAAAGAGATATTAGAGATAGTGACAGAATGTGGCTCGAAATTCAACATATTTTCATGAAATCGAAAAAGGGATATAGAAAATTAACAGAATATTCTCAAACCCTAATCCCCAAATCATGAAGGTAAAAACCCTAACTTTTTAAACATATATAAATCATTATTTTTCATCAACGAGGAAAATTGATACTTATAGTGTAAGTATCTTCTGCATAAGAATCCAGGAATCACCAAAAGTTTCTTCAAGTTTTGTTCTTCGATTTTCCTTCCAATTCGTTAGAGAGAGATAACGGGTGTTAAGTGTGTTACATGAAGTGTTCAATTAAAACATGCTTTAAATAAGTTGTCTCATAGGAAAACGGGGACAAGCTTAGGTGGTCGTACATGATTTTAGCCTAAATTTTTCATAGCTTCTAACACCAGCAGGGTGATGAAAATCATTGGTTAGGATATTAGTTACTGTACATTTGTTGCAGGTGACTGTATCTCCATAGCAATCAGTATATATTTCAAGGATTTATTCCAAATGATTAACTTCAGATTGTCTTTCCTTGAGCCGAGGGTCTATTAGAATCAATCTCTTTATCTTTACAAGGTAGGAGAAGTTTGCATACACACTATTTTTTTCAAATTTCACTTGTAAAATTTCACTGAATTTGTTGTTGTTGATTAATTTTCAGATTGCAAGTTACATTTTAAACATTTTCATTAGAAATATGACTTATTATGATCATATAGTGCATACTAAAGATCTAGTTTCATCCTTCGGGATATTTTATTGAAGAGTCAAATATACAATGCTCTTTCGTACTAAAATTTCCATTTGTTCTTTTTTTTTTTTTTTTTTTATATATTAGATTTTGGACAAGATCAATTAATATGAATGTTCGAGTCTGACTACAGTTTAGCGAAATCTAATTGCAAACAATTGCTGATTTATGGATGCTTTCTTCTTCATATTCTTCGCTACGAGGTATTAGATCCAGAATTTGAATTTTATAGAATATTAATTTTGTGACGACTTTAAGTGTTAGTAATGTTAGTAAACTGTATTTGTAAAATAATTTTGGAGAAAATAAAATAACATATTAATAGAAATATAAACGAAACATAAGTTAATCCGAGCCCACTGAATTCACAGTGTTTCCTTAAGGAATTTAACCCCCTCCTAGTACCCAAGACTGTGGATTATTTCCTCCCATGATAGAACGAATTACACACTGGTGTAGCGGTACTTCAAACCCCAGTATTTCAGCGAACACAAAGTTTGGTAGCAAATCACACTTACTGTTGCTTTATTTGAAGTTAAAACAATGCAGAAGAAAGGAGGAGAACTCAGAAATTCGTATGGAAAATCTGAAAGAATGGACTTATATTTATAGCCAATGTTGAGCTCAAAACTGAAAAGGTGCAAGTCTTCAGAATGGTTGTTTATGTAAAACAGCCATAACATAAATGGCTATTTACGCAACAATCAACCGGGAATTGAAGAGGGAGGTTAATTTTCCGTTACAAAATTGGAAAACTAAAAACGAATAATGGAAAAATGTTTAATATTCCGTTGGATTTAATATTAATATTAATATCAATATTCCGTTGGATTTAATATTAATATTATGTTGGATTTCTGTTAATATTTACTATTAACAAATAAAATTAGTCCAAAAAATTAATAAATCAATCGATCATTTGACCAAATCCAAATCCTAAGTCGAGCGAGCGACGATGACGACGGCACGAGACTTGCCTTCTTCTCAACTCTTTAAAGGCTAGAAGAAGAGCAATTGTATATATACCCATCAAAAAATCTTTTCCTCTTCCAATATGGGACAATGTCCCTTTGTCAAGGAGGGAAACTCAAATATTTCATTTTCCCTCCATTTCTCATTCACCCTCTTTTAAGATACATTAAAGCTTAATAACCCAACAATCCCCCACATGAACGGGGAATGACTATATCACGAAAATATGCATGAAAAATTGTGTGATTCACAAGCAAGGATTAATCACTTATGGATAAGTAGGTTTCTCTTTGAACATTCCGTAGTGAACTTATGTCGGATATACTCCGTCAATCGGTAGATTTGATATCTTTTAACCGTCTAAATTTGGTGTATACCTAGACAACCATAAGTCACACAACCAACCCTTAATCGTCTTTGGTTCTCATTGTTGTGTTCGTTTCAGCCATGAACACCGCCTGATTTCATAAGTGCGTAGAAAACTGGCCTTACAAAATTCTCCTTGAAGTGGCTAACACTTCACACTTACATAGGTGATTCCTAAAAGTGTCATCCCGTTGATATACTATTTGATATACCCCGTATCAAATTTAAAAATCATTAAAAAGCCTTAATGCTTTATCATTGGTACTGAACATTGTCTCATTACGAGAATGGACTAAAATTTTAGTTGACAGTGTTGAACCGTCATTAATGACTTTGTTTGATCTCCTTGAACCTAGATCTTGAGATCTTTAGTCTTCTAAGTAGAGTTACCGCCACAATGACTAGTTCTCGGCCATAGTCCCATTCCCTTCGATGATTTCTAAACTACCTCTCTAGTTAGGCCTTTTGTAAGTGGATCTGACACATTATCGCTTGACTTTACATAGTCAATCGTGATAATTCCTCTATAGAGTAATTTCCTAACGGTTTAATGTCTTCGTCATATATGACGAGATTTACCATTATACGTAACGCTCCCAGCCCTTCCAATTGTCGCTTGACTCTCGCAATGTATGCATATTGGTGCCAACGGTTTTTGCCAAAATGGTATCTTTCAAGAAATTTCGGAGCCTTTCAGCTTCTTCACCGGCTTTATCTAAGGCTTTGAACTCAACCTCCATTGTAGAGCGGTCAATGCAAGTTTGTTTAGACGACTTCAAACATACCGCTCCTCCACCGATAGTGGATACATATCCACTTGTGGACTTAGAATTAGTTGAACTGGTGATCCAATTTGCATCACAGTATCCCTCAATCACCGCAGGATATTTACTATAGTGCAAAGCAAAGTCCTGGGTATGTTCTAAATATCCCAAAACTCGTTTCATTGCCATCCAATGAGATTAACCTGGATTGCTCGTGTATCGACTCAATTTACTTATAACACAAGCTATATCTGGTCGTGTACAATTCATGATGTACATTAAGCATCCCAACGCACGAGCATAATCCAATTGTGATATGCTTTGGCCTTTGTTCTTTGCTAATGCAAGATTCACGTCAATTGGAGTCTCTGCAACTTTAAACCCTAAGTGCTTGAATTTTTCAAGTACTATCTTTATATAAAGAGATTGTGACAATGCCAGATCTTGAGGAGTCTTATGGATCTTAATCCCCAGAAATTAAGTCAGCAACTCCTAAGTCCTTCATATCAAACTTGCCAGTTAACATTCTCTTAGTCGCATTTATGTTGACAATGTCATTACTCATTATCAGAATATCATCCACATATAAACAAACAATGGCTATGTGATTTGGAACATTTTTAATGTACACACATCTATCACATTCATTTATCTTAAAACCATTTGACAACATTGTTTGGTCAAATTTCGCATGCCATTGTTTGGGTGCTTGTTTTAGTCCGTAAAGGGACTTAACAAGTCTACATACCTTCTTTTCTTTACCCAGAACCACAAACCCTTCAGGTTGTTCCATGTAGATTTCTTCCTCCAACTTTCCATTTAAGAAGGTCGTCGTAACGTCTATTTGATGAATTTCAAGATCATAAACTACAACTAATGCTACTAACGTTCGTATGGACATAATTCTTGTAACTGGAGAGTATATATCAAAATGGTCAAGATCTTCTCGTTGTCTATACCCTTTGACCATAAGTCTTTCCTTATATTTATTAGTAGTACCATCATCTTTCATTTTCCTCTTAATGATTCATTTAGAACCCAACGGTTTATTTCCAGGAGGAAGATCAACCAATTATCATGTATGGTTGTTCAATATTGATTCTACTTCACTATTGACTACCTCTTTCCAAAACAATGATTCCGAAGAAGACATAGCTTCTTCAAATGTTCGAGGCTCATTTTCCAATAAGAAAGTCACAAAATCTGGTCCAAATGAAGTAGGCGTTCTTTGACGTTTACTACATCTTGGATCCTCCCGATTAAATGCACTTTCTTTTGTTTCTTCTCGAGGTCGTTTAGATCCTTCACCAATCGAATCACATTCCTTTTTATACGGATATATGTTTTCAAAGACCTCAGCATTATCTGACTCTATAACCGTATTATTATGAATGTCGAAATTTTCTGATTTATGAACCAGAAATCGATATGCTTTTCATTGGTCTTATATCCTATGAAAACACAATCAACGATTTTTGGTCCTATTTTTACCCTTTTGGGGTTTAGGAACTTGCACTTTTGCCAAACACCCTCACACTTAATAATTCAAGTTGGACTTTCTTCCTTTCTATTTTTCATATGGAATGGGTTGCGTTTTACTATGGGGTACTCGATTTAGTATCCGGTTAGCCGTAAGAATGACTTCTCCCCAGAAATTATGTGGCAAACCAGAACTTATCAACAATATATTCATCATATCCTTTAATGAATGATTCTTTTTTTCCGCAATCCCAATGGAATGAAGTGTGTAAGGGGCCTTTGTTTGATTAATAATTCCATATTCTAAACATGTTTCTTCAAAAGGAGATTCATATTCACCACCCCTATCACTTCTTATCATTTTGATTTTCTTGTTAAGTTGCGTTTCAACTTCATTTTTGTATTGCTTGAATACGTCTACTGCTTCATCTTTACTATTAAGTAAGTAAACATAGCAATATCGAGTATTGTCATCAATAAAAGTTATGAAATACTTCTTTCCACCGCAAGTTGGTATTAACTTCATGTCACAAATATCTCACAAAATCTGGTCCAAATGAAGTAGGCGTTCTTTGACGTTTACTACATCTTGGATCCTCCCGATTAAATGCACTTTCTTTTGTTTCTTCTCGAGGTCGTTTAGATCCTTCACCAATCGACTCACATTCCTTTTTATACGGATATATATTTTCAAAGACCTCAGCATTATCTGATTCTATAACCGTATTATTATGAATGTCGAAATTTTTTGATTTATGAACCAGAAATCGATATGCTTTCTATTGGTCTCATATCCTATGAAAACACAATCAACGGTTCTTTGTCCTATATTTACCCTTTTGGGTTTAGGAACTTGCACTTTTGCCAAACACCCCCACACTTAATAATTCAAGTTGGACTTCCTTCCTTTCTATTTTTCATATGGAATGGGTTGCGTTTTACTATGGGGTACTCGATTTAGTACCCGGTTGGCCGTAAGAACGGCTTCCCCCCAGAAATTATGTGGCAAACAAGAACTTATCAATAATATGTTCATCATATCCTTTAATGAATGATTCTTTCTTTCCGCAATCCCATTGGAATGAGGTGTGTAAGGGGCCTTTTTGATGGATAATTCCATATTCTAAACATGTTTCTTCAAAAGGAGATTCATATTCACCATCCCTATCACTTCTTATCATTTTGATTTTCTTGTTAAGTTGCGTTTCAACTTCATTTTTGTATTGCTTGAATACGTCTACTGCTTCATCTTTACTATTAAGTAAGTAAACATAACAATATCGAGTATAGTCATCAATAAAAGTTATGAAATACTTCTTTCCACCGCAAGATGGTATTGACTTCATGTCACAAATATATCTGTGAAGTAGGTCTAAAGGATTTGAATTCCTTTCAACCGACTTATACGGATGTTTAACATACTTAATATTCCACACATATTTGACATTTTGATTTGACGCATTCAAACTTAGGCAATACTTCCAAATTAATAATTTTTCGCAAGGTTTTGTAGTTGACATGACCCAAACGTATAAGTCATAATTCATTTGACTAAAGTAAGTAAGACGAAGCTAAAAATTTATTATTATTTTCAACAACCATTACATTCATCTTGAAAAGGTCCTCAGTGAGGTAACCTTTTCCTACAAACATTTCGTTCTTACTTATTACAACCTTATCAGATACAAAAACACATTACCATTCTTAAACAGAAGTCCGGCACATACTAAGTTCTTCCTAATCTCGGGAACATGAAGGACGTTGTTCAAAGTCACCACCTTTCCAGAAGTCATTTTCAAAAATATCTTCCCGCATCCTTCAGTCTTAGCCGTTGAAGCATTTCCCATAGAAAGCGTCTCTTAGGGTCCAACAAGAGCATATGTAGCAAATGCTTCTCTAACAGCACAAACATGACGAGTGGATCCAGAATCAATCCACCACTCTTTAGGATTTTCCACAAGGTTGCATTCAGAAAGCATAGCACACAAGTCATCAACATCTTCATGCTTTTCAACCATGTTTGATTGACCCTTGTTCTTGTCTTTCTTTGGAGCACGACAATCTACAGATCTGTATCCAGCTTTTCCACAGTTGTAGCAACTCCTATTGAACCGCTTCTTGCTTGGGTTGTTTTTCGGTCCAGAAGCATTCTTCCTCTTTCTGTTATTCTGAGGAGCATCCTCAATAATGCTTGCTCCCATTATTGTTGAGTTTCCACGACCTTTATTTTCATTAGCTTTGTTGTCCTCTTCGATTCTCAACCGAACAATGATATCTTCAAGGGACATCTCTTTGCGTTTGTGTTTTAAGTAATTTTTGAAGTCCTTCCACAAAGGAGGCAACTTCTCAATCATCGCTGCTAGGGGTGGGCATATTTCGATCGGAACCGAATCGAAATTTTTTTTATTTCGGTTTGTTCGGTCAGTTTCGGTTTAAATTTTTAAAATTTTGGTTTTTCGGTTCGGTTTTCGGTTATGAAGTTATTTAATTCGGTTAATGAAAAACCGAATTATTAGCATATAGGTTCTTTAAGTTATATATAGGCTAAGCCCATAGGTAATAAATTAATACTATTAGGTCCAATCTATCAAAGACTCAACCCAATTAAGTAAGTCCACCAACTTCTCAATCTTAAAGACTTTCACTCTATTAAAACTTCCATAGCATATATGATAGATACCTGGAGTATTTCACACAGAGTTATAATTTACGCTATGTTTGAATTTTATGATCCATAATAGTGTGCAAAGTTTAGTCTATTTTTTTTATAAACATAATATTTTCAACAATTTTGAAGTTTTGGAAAAAACAACAAATTCGCCGGTTCTATTATTACATAGAAGGAGCCCAATATGATAATGTTCAAACCGAATACCGAACCGAAATAACCGAACCGAAATTAGAAAAACCGAACTGAACCGAACTTATTTCAGTTCGGTTTCGGTTACTACTTTTACAAAACCGAAAACCGAATAACCGAACAGAATTTCTTCAAACCGAACCGAACCGACCGAACGCCCACCCCTAATCGCTGCAACTTGGAATGCTTCATTGATGACAAGATCTTCAATGAAAATTCTATTAGTAAATATAATAAAGTTAATACTTTCAACATCAGTATTAATTCGAATTATATCTTCAGCAAGGAGATCGTGAATAATCACTTGCAACTCCTGGACTTGGGTAATAATAGACTTGTTATTTACCATTTTGTAATCCAAAAATTTAACAGGAACGAATTTCTTCAACCCGACATCTTCAGTTTTGTATTTTCTTTTTAGCGCAACCCACAGTTCTTTTGACGTATCCACATTGCTATAGATTTTATGCAGATCGTCCTCCAGTCCGCTAAGAATGTAATTCTTTCATAGAAAATCAGAATGCTTCCACGCCTCAGTCATGAGGAAACGTTCATTTTGTGGGGTTTCGTCGGGTAGAACAGGAACATCTTCCTTAATGAACTTTTGTAGACTTAAAGTAGTCAAGTGCGGAAAAAATTTCGGGTTTTTCCGCCGGTGCCAATGTCGGTGTTCGGCTAGTTGATGCATTGGCAGTCACCATCGGAATAGCTTGGTTTTTGTTGTCATTCATTATTTCTGTAAAAAAAAATGACACAAACAAACGTTTAGACAACTGGAGTAGAAAATCATGTAGATTTTATTCTCCAATGGAGTAGAAAACGAAGGCTTTAATCTCAAGAACAGTAAATATAACACAAATACAAAAGGCAAAATTAAATTCCTTAAGCTTGTTAGTAAACTGTAGTTGTAAAATAATTCTGGAGAAAATAAAATAACATATAAACAGAAATATAAACGAAACAGAAGTTAATTCGAGCTGATTGAATTCACAATGTTTCCTTAAGGAATTTAACTCCCTCCTAATACCCAAGGTTGTGGATTATTTCCTCCCAATATAGAACGAATTACACATTGGTGTAGCGATACTTCAAACCCAGTGTTTCATCGAACACAAAGTTTGATAGTAAATCACACTTATTGTTGCTTTCTTTGAAGTTAAAACAATGCAGAAGAAAGGAGGAGAACTCCTAAATTTGTATGAAAAATATGAGAGAATGAACTTGTATTTATAGCCAATGTTGATCTCAAAACTGAAGAGGTGCAACTCTTCAGAATAGATGTTTATGTAAAATGGCCATAACATAAATGCCATAACATAAATGGCTATTTACACAATAATAAACCGGGAATTGAAGAGGGAGGTTAATTTTTTGTTATAATAATATTAATATAAATATTCCGTTGGATTTAGTATTAATATTTCGTTGAATTTCTGTTCATATTACTATTAACAAATAAATTTGATCCAAAAAATTAATCAATCAATCGATTATTTGACCAAATCCAAATCCAAATCCGAATCTGAATCTGAACCAAAGTCGAAGCCAAAGTCGAAGCCAAAACCGAAGCCAAAGCTGAAGCCGAACCGAACGACAACGACGACGGCGTGAGACTTGCCTTCTTCTCAACTCCTTAAGAGCTAGAAGAAGAGCAATTGTATATAGACCTATCAAAATCCTTTTTCTCTTTCAATATGGGACAATGTTCCTTTGTCAAGGAGGGAAACTCAAATATTTCATTTTCCCTCCATTTCCCATTCACCCTCTTTTAAGCTACATTAAAGCTTAATAACCCAACAATTCCCCACATGAATGGTGAATGACTATATCACGGAAATATGCATGAAAAACTGTGTGATTCACCAGCACGGATTAATTGCATATAGATAAGTAGGTTTCCCTTTGAACTTTTCGTAGTGAATTTATGTCGGATATACTCGGTCAATCGGTAGATTTGATATCTTCTAACCGTAGAACTTTGTTGTATACCTAGACATCCATAAGTCACATAAGCAACCCTTAACCGTCTTTAATTCTCGTTGTTGTGTTTGTTTCAGCCATGAACACCACCTGGTTTCATAAGTGCGTAGAGAACTGGCCTTACAAAATTCTCCTTGAAGCGACTAACACTTCACACTTCCATATGTGATTCCTAAAAGTGTCATCCCGTATATACACTTTTTGATATACCCCGTATCAAATTTATAAATCATTAAAAAGCCTTAATACTTTATCATTGGTATTGGCCTTAATACTTTATCATTGGTACTGAACATTGTCTCATCACGATAATGGACCAAAATTTTAGTTGACAATGTTGATCTGTCATTAATGACTTTGTTTGATCTCCTTGAACCTAGATCTTGGGATCTCCATTCTTTTAGGTAGAGTTACCGCCACAATGACTAGTTATCAGCCATAGTCCCATTCCCCTCGATGATTTCTCAACTACCTCTTTAGTTATGCCTTTTGTAAGTGGATACGACACATTATCGCTTGACTTTACATAGTCAATCGTGATAATTCCTCTAGAGAGTAATTGCCTAATGGTCTTATGTCTTCGTCGCATATGACGAGATTTACAGTTATACATAACGCTCCCAGCCCTTCCAATTGTCGCTTGACTATTGGAATGTATGCATATTGGTGCCAACGATTTGGGTCAAAATGGAATATCTTCCAAGAAATTTCGGAGCCATTTAGCTTCTTCACTGGCTTTATCTAGGGCTTTGAACTCAACCTCCATTGTAAAGCGGGCAATACAAGTTTGTTTAGAAGACTTCCAAGATACCGTTGCTCCACCAATAGTGAATACATATCCACTTGTGGACTTAGAATTAGTTGAACCGGTAATCCAATTTGCTGGCAATGTCATTACTCATTATCAGCATATCATCCACATATAATCAAACAATGACTATGTGATTCGGAACATTTTTAATGCACACACATTTATCATATTCACTTATCTTAAAACTATTTGGCAACATTGTTTGGTCAAATTTCGCATGTCATTGTTTGGGTGCTTGTTTTAGTCCGTAAAGGGACTTAACAAGTCTTCATGCCTTCTTTTCTTTACCTGGAACCACAAACCCTTCAGGTTGTTCCATGTAGATTTCTTCCTCCAACTCTCCATTTAAGAAGGTCGTCCTAACGTCTATTTGATGAATTTCAAGACCATAAACTGCAGCTAACGCTACTAAAGTTCGTATGGACGTAATTCCTTTAACTGGATAGTATGTATCAAAATAGTCAAGACTTCTTGTTGTCTATACCCTTTTACCACAAGTCTTGCCTTATATTTATCAATAGTGCCATAATCTTTCATTTTTCTCTTAAAGATCCATTTAGAACCCAACGATTTATTTCCAGGAGGAAGATCAACCAATTTCAATGTATGGTTGTTCAATATGGATTCTATTTCACTATTGAATACCATTTTCCAAAACAATGATTCCGAAGAAGACATAGCTTCTTTAAATGTTCGAGGCTCATTTTCCAATAAGAAAGTCACAAAATCTGATCCAAATAAAGTAGAGATTCTTTGACGTTTACTACCTCTTGGATCCTCCTGATTAAATGCACTTTCTTTTGTTTCTTCTCGAGGTCGTTTAGATCCTTCACCAATCGACTAACATTCCTTTTTATACGGATATATGTTTTCAAAGAACTCAGCATTATCTGATTCTATAACCGTATTATTATGAAATGTTGGGATTTTCTGATTTATGAACTAGAAATCGATATGCTTTCTATTGGTCGCATTTCCCATGAAAACACAATCAACGGTTTTTTGTCATATTTTTACCCTTTTGGGTTTAGGAACTTGCACTTTTGCCAAACACCCCCACACTTAATAATTCAAGTTGGACTTCCTTTGTCACGACCCAAATTCCCAACCTTAGGGATCATGATGGCGCCTAACACCACACTTGGTAGGCAAGCCAATGCTATAATTCGATTAGCTATTTTTTCTTTGGTTACTTATTTAAACACAATAAAACAAATTTAATGTAAATTAAGTCTAATGGTCTCCAGCGAATAACCTCATAAATAAAATGTTAAAAAAATAAATAAACCGAGCCAGGAACTAAATATATAAAACTCTAAGACTACCCAGGGTCTGGTGTCACAATTCACGAACTTCTAAGAATACTACAAATAATGGGCTGAAAGAAAATAATATATCTATTTTGAGTAGAATAAAAAAATCTCTATAAACTAAGATAAAACTGCAGGAATCTGCGAACGCCTACAGATATACCTCGTGTTTTCAAATGATGAATGACCGCTACTAAAATCTCTAACGCTGGCCGGTACCTGGATCTGCACAAAAGAGTGCAGAGTGTAGTATTAGTACAACCGATCCCACGTACTGAGTAAGTGTCGAGCATAACCTCGACGAAGTAGTGACAAGGTTACGGCGGGGCATTAACAATATAACCAGTGAACAATATAGAATAAAGCAAGAAGGAAATTCTAAACTTTTACTTAAAATAAAAGTAGTGCAAAATATGAAAAATAAGTAAAGTAAAACAGTAAGTTTTCAAATATTAGTTTTTTTGAAAATCAGAAAAATATAAGTGTCCTCCCTTATTTCTCCTTGTTGCGGCGTGTAACCCGCTCCCATCTGTCCACCCTTATTGCTCCTCCCTATATATATATATATATATATCACCCTTATTGCTCCTATTGCGACGTGCAACCCGATACCACCTTCCACCCTTATCACTCCTTGTTGCGGCGTGCGACCCGCTCCCACAAGACATATTATATCACTTTATTTATAAAAATTTCACAATTCAGGTCAAAACCTTTCACAATACTTTTGTCTCAACAACCATAAACAATAAATTGTATTTCTCACAAACTTTATCAATACCATCTAAAAAATGAAACCAACATGAATGTATATATCTCGAAAAACAATGTCAACCCGCGCAAACTTTATGTACCACAATGAAACCAAGGAAACAACCCACACTTTCCAAAATAATTGAAACAAGAATTAATAACAAGTCAACAAAGCCAAGTAGTCATAGAAACATCAATGAGCATAGAACAATTAAGCCATGAATCAAATAAATTAGAAACATGGAAGGGATCATGTTTAACAGACAATTTGGTGGTGCATAGATACTCGTCATCTCACCTATACACCACACGCATGCAAATCCACATAGCAATTAAGTTGAGGATTCCTATTCCCTCAAATCAAGGTTAAACCAAGCACTTACCTCAAATTCGCAGGCCACTCACTGCTCAATTATAGCTTTTCCTTTTGAATTCACCTCGAATACACTCGAATATAACCATAATTAACTTAATTTCATTAATTAATGCTAAAGGAACCAACTTTACTGAAAATTATAATTTTTCCTAAGTTTTCTCAAAAAAGTTAAAACCCGATCCCGGGCCCTTACATTTACCCATTCACCCCCGAGCCCGAATATGCGATTAGTTTCGAAATCCGACCTCAATTCGAGGTAAAGATTCGATTTTTATAAAATTTCCTCATTCTACCCAAACCCTCAATTTTTACCATGAAAACTCTTGATTTTTTATTTAAAAGTGTTGAAAAACATTGGGCAATTGGAAAAGTAGAGTTTAGAACTGATTACCAACACTTTGGGGATGAAGTTTGGTGAAGAAAATCGTCCTTAGGGCTTGGTACTCGAAAATAGTGAAAGAAAGGGTTTTGTCCATGTTTAACGGTGTTTAAATATGACTGGGCAGGCCTTCATCGCTTTCGCGTGGGCCTGCCCGCGTTCGCATAGAGTCAGGCATGTTGGCCTTCGCGTTTGCGTCTCACGGCTCGTGTTTGCATAGAGGAAAGTCAGTTTCCCCTCCGCCAGGCCCGTTACACTACGCGTTCGCGTGGACCAGACCGCGTTCGTGTAGGGTCTCCCCCCAGCCTATCGCGTTTGTGTCCCTGGTCACGCGTTTGCATAGAACAAAAAGACCCCCAGCTAAATTACTCTACGCGATTGCGACTGGGGTAACGGGAACGCAATGAACAAAATATCAGTGCACCAGAACAGCAATTACAACAACATTTTATGAGTTTAAAACATCCCGTGGCCTATCCGAAACTCACCCGAGTCCTCGGAGCTCTAAACCAAACATGCACGCAAGTCTAAAAACATTATACGAACTTGATCGTGCGATCAAATCGTGAAAATAACATGTAAAACTATGAATTAAACCTCAAAACTCATCATTTTTCTCAAGAACACTTGAAGTTCACTATTTCTCAATCGGACGTCCAAATCACGTCAAATAACTCCGATTTTCACCAAATTTCACAGATAGTATTCAAACACTATAACAAATATGTATCGGGCTCCTGAACTAAAATACGGATCCGATACCAATGGTTTCGAACATTAATTCTTTTCTTTATTTCATTAATAATTCACCAAAATATTTTCTTTCAAAAATTGATTCCTAAGGCTTGGGACCTCGGAATTCGATTCCGGGGCAAGTCCCATATTTTAATGTGGACCTTCGGGATCGTCGGAACACATATCCGGGTCCGTTCACTAAAAATGTTGACCAAAATCAACTATAATCAAATTTTAACTCTAGAAATTACTATTTCTCATATTTTCACATAAAAGCTTTTCGGTTTCACGCCCGGACTGCGCACGCAAATCGATATGATTAAAATTAGTCTTTTATAGTTAATAAGCCTAGGACGGTGTTTTAATTCTAAAAATGACCCCTTGGGTCATCACAATCTCCACCTCTAAAACAAACATTCGTCCTCGAACGGGCATAAAAAATTACCTGGATTGGCAAACAAGTGTGGATATCTACTCTGCATGTCCGACTCGTACTCCCAAGTAGCTGCCTCAACGGGCTGACCTTTCCACTACACTCGAACTGAAGGAAAACTCTTAGACCTCAGTTGATGAACCTGTCGGTCTAAAATGGCCACCGGCTCCTCCTCATAAGTCAAGTCTTTGTCCAATTGGACAGCGCTGAAATCTAACACGTGGGACAGGTCACCATGATATTTCCGGAGCATACACACGTGGAATACCAGATGAACTGAGGATAACCCTGGAGGCAACGCAAGTCCATAAGCTACCTCCCCCACTCTATCAAGAATCTCAAACGGCCCGACATACCTAGGTCTAAACTTGACCTTCTTCCCAAACCTCATAACACCCTTCATGGGAGGTACTCGAAGCAATACTCTCTCTCCAACCATCAATGTCACATCACGAACCTTACGATCGGCATAACTCTTTTGCTTAGACTGAGCTGCACGAAGTCTCTCCTGAATAATCTTGACCTTATCTAAGGCCTCTTGAACTAAGTCTGTACCCAGTAACTGAGCCTCTACCGGTTCAAACCATCCACCTGGAGATCTACACCGTCTACCATATAATGCCTCATAAGGAGCCATTTGAATTCTCGACTGATAACTATTATTATAGGCAAACTCAGCTAACGGTAAGAACTGATCCCAAGAACTTCCAAAGTCAATAACACAAGCGCGAAACATATCCTCTAAAATCTGAATAGTGCGCTCGGACTACCCGTCTGTCTGAGGATGAAATGATGTGCTCAGCTCAACTCGAGTACCCAACTCTCGCTGAATTGTCCTCCAAAAGTGCGAGGTAAATTGCGTACATCGATCATAAATTATAGATATGGGCACGTCGTGAAGGCGAACAATCTCTCAAACATACATCTCTGCCAACCGCTCCGAAGTGTAAGTACTTGCCACTGGAATGAAATGTGATGATTTAGTCAACCTATCCACAATAACCCAAACGACATCTAACTTCCTCTGAGTCCGTGGGAGTCCAACAACGAAGTCCATAGTGATACGCTCCCACTTCCACTCAGGAATCTCTATCTACTGAAGTAAACCACTGGGTCTTTGATGCTCATATTTCACTTGTTGGAAATTCAAACAACGAGCCACATAAGCAACAATATCCTTTTTCATCCTTATCTACCAATAGTGTTATCGCAGGTCCTAGTATATCTTGGTAGCACCCGGGTGAATAGAATACTTAGAACTATGAGCTTCTTCAAGAATCAACTCACGAAGGCCTTAAGAATTAGGCACACATATACGACCCTGCATCCTCAAAACACCATCATCTCCAACTGTAACCTTCTTGGAACCACCGTGCCGAACTGTGTCCTTAAGGACCATCAAGTGCGGGTCATCATCCTGCCGATCTCTGATACGCTCGAATAAGGAAGACCGAGCAACTGTACAAGCTAGAACATGGCTGCGCGAAATATCCAACCTCACGAACTGATTAGCCAACGTCTGAATATCCGAAGCTAACGGTCTCTCACCAACTAGAATACATGCAAGGCTGCCCATACTTAGTGCTTTCCTACTCAATGCATCGGCCACCACATTTGCCTTTCCCGGATGATACAATATAGTGACATCATAATCTTTCAATAACTCTAACCATCTCCTCTTCCTCAAATTAAGATCCCTTTGCTTGAACAAGTACTATAGGCTACGATGATCTGTGTAAACCTCACATAGAACGCCATAAAGATAGTGCCTCCATATTTTCAATGCATGAACAATGGCTTCCAACTCTAATTCATGGACATGATAATTCTTCTCGTGAATCTTTAACTGCCGATACGCATATGTTATCACCCTGCCCTCTTACATCAATACCGCTCCCAACCCAACACGGGAAGCATCACAATATACCGTGAAAGATCCTGAACCTGATGGTAACACCAATACCGGTGTTGAAGTCAAGGTTGTCTTGAGCTTCTGGAAGCTCGCCTCACACTCATCCGTCCATTTAAATATGGCACCTTTTTGAGTGAATCTCGTCATCGGGGCTGCTATAGATGAGAACCCCTCCACAAAACGACGGCAGTATCCCGCCAAACCCAAGAAGCTCCTGATTTCCGTTGCTGAATTGGGTTTAGGCCAGTTTTTGAATGCCTCTATCTTCTTAGAATCCACCCGAATACCCTCTGCTGATACGACGTGACCCAAAGAGAGCTACTGAATCTAATTAGAATTCACACTTTGAAATTTTGCATACAACTGATTATTCCTCAAAGTCTGGAGTGCTATACGGAGGTGTTATTCATGCTCCTCCCGACTACGGGAGTATATAAGAATATAATCAATGAACACGATTACGAAGGAATATAGATAAGGCTTGAAAACTCGATTCATCAAATCTATAAAGGCTGCTGGGGCATTAGTCAAGCCAAAAGACATCACCAAAAATTCATAGTGCTCATACCTTGTCCGAAAGGCTGTTTAGGAACATCGAACGTCCTAATCTTCAACTGATGGTAGCCCGATCTCAAATCAATTTTCGAAAACATACTGGCACCCTGAAGCTGATCAAATAGATCATCAATTCTCGGTAACAGATACTTATTTTTGATAGTAACTTTGTTCAACTGCCGGTAATCTATACACATTCTCATCGATCCATCCTTCTTCTTTACAAACAAAATCGGTGCACCCCAGGGCGAGACACTAGGCCTGACGAAACCCTTATCAAGCAGGTCTTGCAACTGTTCTTTCAATTCTTTCAATTCTGGTGGGGCCATCCGGTATGGAGGAATAGAAATGGGCTGAGTGTCCTGAGCAACATCAATACAAAAATCGATATCCCTGTCGGGTGGCATCCCCGGCAGGTCTACAGGAAACACTTCGGGAAACTCTCGAACAATAGGCACTGACTCTAATGAAGAAATTTTGGCATCAGAATCACGAATATGAGCCAAATAATCCAAACATCCCTTCTCAACCATGCGGCGAGTCTTGGCATAAGAAATCACTCTGCTAGGAGAATGACCAGGAGTACCTTTCCATTCTAACCTACCCAATCCCGGCAAAGATAAAGTAATTGTCTTGGCATGACAGTTCAAGATGGCATAATAAGGTGACAACCAATCAATGCCCAATATGACATGAAAAACGACCATGTCAAGAAGCAACAAGTCTACACTAGTTTCAAGACCCTCAATAATGACTACGCACGAACGATATACATAATCTACAACAATAGTATCCCTCACCGGCGTAGACACATAAACAGGGACACTCAAGGAATCACGGGGCACAATCAAATTCGAGGCAAAATAGGATGAAACATAATAATAAGTAGACCCCGGATCAAACAAAACTGAAGTACCTCTATCACAAACTGAGATGGTACTTGTGATAACAACATCAGAGGAATCCGCCTCGAGTCTAGCTAGAAATGCGTAAAGTCGGGGTTGGGATCCACCACCCTGAACTATGTCTCTAGGAGGACCTCTGATGGGCGGACCTCCACTTCTAACGGGCTGGCCTCCACCTCTGGCGACCTGTCCTCCACCTCTAATAATCTGACCCCTGCCTCTAAATGCCTGACCCCTACCCCTGGCTGGTTGGGCAGGTGGTGTCGGAACTATGGCACGAGAACCCTGGTACTGATGTTGATTACCCAGAAACTTCGGACAAGCTCTCCTAATATGACCATATTCACCACACTCAAAACATTTCTCATGATATGAAGATTAAACCTGACGAGCTGACTGACCACGATAATAGCTTTGCAAAGGAGGTGCTCTGATAGGGGCTGAAGGAGCACCGTAGAATGGCTGAGCAGAAGGAGGCATATAAGAACCACGGCCACCCGAAGTATCATGTGAAACCTGAAGTGCTGAGTGAAATAGCCTGGAAGACTGGCCTCCGCTAAATGAAATCCCGCCTCCAGACGAGGCACCACTGAATCCACAGGAATGGCGAGGTCTTTTGTCAGACCCCTGACCTCCAATCCCAAGAACAGACTCAACTCTCCTAGCCACATTAGCTGCATCCTGAAAAGAAATCTCGGTCCCTATCTCCTTGGCCATCTGCAACCTGATGGGCTGAGCAAGGCCCTCAATAAACCGTCTAACCCTATCTCTCTCGGTGGGCAATAAGAGAATTGCATGTCTGACCAAGTCCACGAAACGATTCTCATACTGAGTGACGGTTATGTTGTCATGTTGTAGTCTCTCAAACTGACGACGCTTCTCCTCTCGAGTAGTAACATGCAAAAACTTCTCCAAAAAGAGGTGAGAAAACTGATCCCAAGTCAAGGCAGGTGACCCAACTGGTCTAGTCAACAAGTAGTCCCTCCACCATTTCTTGGCGGAACCAGTCATCTGAAAAGCAGCGAAATCGACCCCATTGATCTCCAAAATACCCATATTACGCAATACCTCATGACAACTATCCAGATATTCCTGAGGATCCTCTGAAGTCTCACCACTGAAATGCACAGGAAATAGCTTAATGAACATGTACAACCTACATAAAGCATCGGTGGACATAGTTTCCCCATCAACAGGCGGCGCTGAAGCAACTGGCTGAATTACCCCAACTGGATTGGTTGCTGGGGTCTGAATCTGAGGAGTAGTCTGAACTGGAGTGTGGGTAGTAAAAGTACGGACCCCTCCTCCAGCTTGAGATTCGGCTGCTGCAACAGGGAGTGTGCCAGTCTGGGCTACACTCTCCATAAGGCCCACTAATCTGACCAAAACATCCTGAAGTATCGGGGTAGCAATAAACCTCTCTAGAACCTGAGTTGGTCCAATTGGAATAGTCTGAGCTGGAGCCCCCCCCCCCCATCAATCTCAATCTGGGGCTCCGCAACTGGGACTGCAGTATGAGCAACGCGCTGAGTTCTGCTCCTACCTCGGCCTCTGACGTGGCCTCGACCTCTGCCCCTAATAGGAGCCGCTGCTGCTGGAAGACGGATTGTTGGTTAGCGGAAGAAGAAGCACATGTTCTCGCCATCTCCGAGAGAGTAGAAGAGTTCAATCAATATTTGAGATACCAAGAATCGCGCAACAGAGTAGAAACAAAAACTGAGTTTGTTCCTAACTTCATAGCCTCTGAGAGATAAGTACAGACGTCTCCGTACCGACCCCTCAAACTCTATCAAGCTTGTTCGTGGATTGTGAGACCTATGCAACCTACTGCTTTGATACCAACTTGTCACGACCCAAATTCCCAACCTTAGGGATCGTGATGGGCCTAACACCACACTGGCTAGGCAAGCCAGTGTTATAATTCGATTAGCTATTTTTCCTTTGATTACTTATTTAAACACAATAAAACAAATTTAAAGTAATTTAAGTCTAATGATTTTCGGCGAATAACCTCATAAATAAAATGTTAAACAAATAATAAATTGAGACATGAACTAAATATATATGACTTTAAGACTACCCAGGGTCTGGTGTCACAATTCACGAACTTCTAAGAATACTACAAATAATGGGCTGAAAGAAAATAATATATTTGTTTTGAGTAGCATAAAACACTCTCTATTAACTAAGAGAAGACTCCAGGAATCTGCAAACGCCAGTAGATATACCTCGTGTCTCCGAATGATAATGACCACTACTAAAATCTCTAGCGCTGGCCGGTACCCGGATCTGCGCAAAAGAGCGCAGAGTGTAGTATCAGTACAACCGACCCCATGTACTTAGTAAGTACTGAGCCTAACCTCGACAAAGTAGTGACAAGGCTACGACGGGGCATTAACAATATAACCTGTGAACAATATAAAATAAAGCAAAAAAGAAATTCTAAAATAAATAAACAATAACTACAGCAACAATTTAAAATAACCGAGCCACCTTTTCCATGTCTCAGCTACAATCAATTCTCACGTAAATTTCCAAATTTACAACTTTTAATTAAAATAAAAGTAGTGTAAAATGTGAAAAATAGTAAAGTAAAACAGTAAGTTTTCAAATCTTTGTTTTTTTGAAAATCAGAAAAATATAAGTGTCCTCGCTTATTGCTCCTTGTTGCGGCGNCGTGCAACCCGCTCCCACCAGACATATCATATCACTTTATTTATAAAAATTTCACAATTCAGGTAAAAACCTTTCACATTACTTTTGTCTCAACAATCATAAACAATAAACTGTATTTCTCACAAACTTTATCAATACCATCTCAAAAATGAAACCAATAGGAATGTATATATCTCGAAAAATAATGTCAACCTGCGCAAACTTTATGTACCACAATGAAACCAAGGAAACAACCCACACTTTCCAAAATAATTGAACAAGAATTAACAACAAGTTAACAAAGCCAAGTAGTCATAGAAACATCAATGAGCATAGAACAATTAAGCCATGAATCAAATAAATTGGAAACGGGAAAGGGATCATGCTTAACAGACAATTTGGTGGTGCATAGATACTCGTCAGCTCACCTATACACCACACACATGCAAATTTACATAGAAATCAAGTTGGGGATTCCTATTCCCTCAAATCAAGGATAAACCAAGCACTTACCTCAAATTCGCAGGCCACTCACTACTCAATTATAACTTTTCCTTTTGAATTCACCTCCAATACACTCGAATCTAACCATAATTAACTTAAATTTATTAATTAATGCTAAAGGAACTAACTTTATTGAAAATTATAATTTTTCTAAAATTTTCTCAAAAAAAGTTAAAACCTGACCCCGAGCCCGCTCGGTTCAAGCTCGGGGTTCGGACTCAATTACATTTACCCATTCACCTCCGAGCCCGAATATGCGATTAGTTTCGAAATCCGACCTCAATTCGAGGTAAAGATTCGATTTTTATAAAATTTCCTAATTCTATCAAAACCCTTAATTTTTACCATGAAAACTCTTGATTTTTGATTTAAAAGTGATGAAAAATATTGGGTAATTGAAAGAGTAGAGTTTATAATTTACCAACACTTTGGGGATGAACTTTGGTGAAGAAAATCGTCCTTAGGGCTTGGTAGTTCGAAAATAGTGAAAGAAAGGGTTCTGTCCGTGTTTAACAGTGTTTAAATATGACTGGGCAGGCCTTCATCGCGTTCGCGTGGGCCTACCCGCATTCGCATAGAGTCAGGACTGCGCGTTCGCGTCTCACGGCTTGCGTTCTCATAGAGGAAAGTCAGTTTCCCCTCCCCCGGGCCCGTTACACTACGCGTTCGCGTGGACCAGACCGCGTTCGCGTAGGGTCTCCCCCCAGCCCATCGCATTCGCGTCCCTGGTCACGCGTTCACATAGAACAAAAAGACCCCCAACTAAATTACTCTACGCGTTCGTGACTGGTGTAACGGGAACGCAATGAACAAATATCAGTGCACCAGAACAGTAATTACAACAACATTTTATGAGTTAAAAACTTCTCGTGGCCTATCCGAAACTCACCCGATCCCTCGAGGCTCTAAACTAAACATGCACGCAAGTCTAAAAATATCATACGGACTTGCTCGTTCGATCAAATCGTGGAAATAACATGTAAAACTATGAATTAAACCTCAAAACTCATCATTTCTCAAGAACACTTAAAGTTCACTATTTCTCAATCGGACGTCCAAATCATGTCAAATAACTCTGATTTTCACCAAATTTCACAGATAGTATTCAAATACTATAACAAATATGTACCGAGATCCGGAACCAAGATACGGGCCCGATACCAATGGTTTCGAATATTAATTCTTTTCTTTATTTCATTAATAATTCAGCAAAATAATTTCTTTCAAAAATTGATTCCTAAGGCTTGGGACCTCAGAATTCGATTCCGGGCATACGACCAAGTCCTATATTTTACTGCGGACCTCCCGGAATTATCGAAACACATATTTGGGTATGTTCACTATAAATTTTGACCAAAGTCAACTATAATCAAATTTTAACTCTATAAATTAATATTTCTCATATTTTCACATAAAACCTTTCCGGTTTTACGTCCGGACTGCGCACGCAAATCGAGGTGATTAAAATTAGTCTTTTAATAGTTAATAAGCCTAGGACGGAGTCTTAATTTAAAAAATGACCCCTTGGGTCATCGCATCCTTCCTTTCCATTTTTCATATGGAATGGATTGCGTTTTATTATGGGGTACTCGATTTAGTATCCGGCTAGCCGTAAGAACGGCTCCCCCCCCACAAGTTATGTGGGAAACCAAAACTTATCAGCAATATGTTCATCATCTCCTTTAATGAATGATTCTTTATTTTCGCAATCTCATTGGAATGGGGTGTGTAAGGGACCGTTGTTTGATGAATAATTCCATATTCTAAACATGTTTCTTCAAAAGGAAATTCATATTCACCACCCCTATCACTTCTTATCATTTTGATTTTCTTGTTAAGTTGCGTTTCAACTTCATTTTTGTATTGCTTGAATGCGTCTATTGCTTTATCTTTACTATTAAGTAAGTAAACATAGCAATATCGAGTATTGTCGTCAATAAAAGTTATGAAATACTTCTATCCACTATCACACCTCCTTTTTCCCGATAGGGTGGGGATAAGAGAGTTATTCCAATTTAAGTGACATAATCGAATTTGTGATTATTTATTTAATTTTTTCAGAAAGTCGCCACCCGGATTTTTTACGGTGTTCTGAGACACCATATATTTTTAATATCCCAAATCGATGAAATTTTGACTCCGTTTAAAAATTCTGCGAATCAGAAGACCGGATAAGGAATTCTGTTAACCCGGGAGAAAGTGTTAGGTACTCCCAAATTCCGTGGTTCTAGCACGGTCGCTTAATAATTTATACTTGGCCTAAATTGTTTAATACCTATGTGCATTTACATTTTACTGCTTATAATTATTCAACTATTTATATTTAAAAAATTATTTTAAGACGGGTTATGTATGTGTATACCCGTTTAGTTTTGATGCGTCAAAAATCATGTCACGCGGACGTTTACACAATTTACAACACTTAATTACTTAAGAAAAACTCCAAAGATGTGCGAACGCGTACCTTGGTTTTATTTTGAAAAAAAAAATAAAAAAAATAAAAAATAAAAAATAAAAAATTGGCACTTAACTCGTGTCACGCGTACGCGTACACAATTTGTCACACTTAATTATTTAAGAAAAAAAGTCCAAAGCCACGCGAACGCGTACCTTGGTCTTAATTTTGAAAATCATAATCATGTCATGTTGACGTATACACAATCACGATAATCTATTTATTACTACGCGCCTAAAGCATTCAAAAATGTTTTTTTTTTTAAATCGCTGCAGTTCTTTGTTCTTCAGCAGAGTACTGTATTAAGTAAATAGAGGGCTTCTAAAAATAATGTCTTAAGACCTTGTTTCTGGACCATGCATATAAAATAAAAAAGAGAGGCTAGTGCTGCTGGGAACTCTAAATCATCATTTGTGACCTCAATCCCTCCTTAATGGTTTCTTGTCTTTGTATGGCAATTCAAAAGAAATAAGATAACAGTAATTATAGTAGTGCTTAATCAGTTTCTCTACGACTTATCATCGTTGTCAGCATCATTACACACTTTACATATGAACATGGTCTATTTTTATTTAAACAAATTGTGGTTTTCCTCTCTCACTATTAACTTTATGCAATAAATCAACAAAATCAACTAAAATCTGTTAATTCAACTTAATCAACGAACAAATTATAACTGTAAATAAATCCATCTAATCATGAAACAAGAAAGAACAATAATTAAAAGAAAACAACCAAACATTCGTAGTATTTCATTCTCAATATCAAACCTCATTATTCATCAACCCAATTCTAACCTACACCTGCACACTAATTACCAAACAAACAATTAACAGAGAATAATTAAAGTATGGAAATAGTAACTAAAGTAGAAAGGACATTTTAATAGTTGAAATATAATCTTCAATACATTATAGGGAGCCAAGAATCACTAGAACTTTCGTACAAACAAAACACGATCCGATCGAGACTCGCGCCGGCGTCGAAAACCTTGAACTCGAATCAAAGACTGACTGAACTTGGGTGGCTTTTTTGGGTGGTTTGGTGCTGCGTTTCAGCGGACATAAGGAAGAAGAAGAAGGATCCCTCACTATACCTCTTAGCCTCTCTTTCTATCTCTATCTCCTCTATCTCTGCTCTTTTTTTTTCCTTCTTTTCTAATCTCTCTTTGTTTTCGATTTCGTTTCCAATTCCCCTTCCCCCATTGTGTATTTCTTTTCCTCCTCCCTTTTCTGATACAAGTCCCCATTATATATAAATGTGTATTTTTTCTATAACTTATGTGAAGAAAGTGGAAAAGTGGGAATTGGGACGTGAGTGAGTGGGTGGGCTGAGGCACGAGTGAAGCGGGGAAGTGGGGAAATGGGAGAGTTGAGTGTTATTTTTTTTTTTTTAGTATTATATATATATACTAACCAACTTACTTTTAGACTTAAAAAGAAATTATATAAATACGAAAACTCATTATTTACAATAAAGTTTAAATTATACTAAAGAAAAAATATTACTATAACTTACACGTAAATTAGAAGAAACCAAGTTATTATATATCTTCTATTTAAACATAGGAACAAATCTTATATTCTAAGAATATGAATATTTTTTGTAGTTCTTAATTTTCTTAAACAAAACCTATTAAGAGTAAGATAAAAATTTAAAATATTAAGATTAGACCTAAAAGAAATATTTACACCAAAATAGCATAGAATTTGGGTGTGGTAAAAATTTAGTCGTTCACATCCACCGCGAGATGGTATTGACTTCATGTCACAAATATCTGTGTGAATTGAGTCTAAAGGATTTGAATTCCTTTAAATTGACTTATAAGATGTTTAACATACTTAGATTCCACACATATTTGGCATTTTGATTTGTCGCATTCAAACATAGGCAACTTCCAAATTAATTATTTTTCACAAGGTTTTATAATTGACATGACCCAAACGTATATACCATAATTCATTTGACTCAAGTAAGTAAGACGAAGCTAAAATTTTATTATTATTCTCAACAACCATTACATTCAGCTTGAAAAGGCCCTCGGTGAGGTAACCTTTTCCTACAAACATTTCGTTCTTACTTATTACAACCTTATCAGATACAAAAACACACTTAAAACCATTCTTAAATAGAAGTCCAGCACATACTAAGTTCTTCCTAATCTCGGGAACATGAAGGACGTTGTTCAAAGTCACCACCTTGCCAGAAGTCATTTTCAAAAATATCTTCCCACATCCTTCAATCTTGGCCGCTGCAGCATTTTCCATACAAAGCGTCTCTTCGGATCTAACAGGAGCATATGTAGCAAATGCTTCTCTAACAATACAAACATGGAGAGTGGCTCCAGAATCAATCACCACTTCTTAGGATTTTCCACCAGGTTGCATTCAGAAAACATAGCACACAAGTCATCAACATCTTCTTGTTTTTCAACCATGTTTGCTTGACTTTTCTTCTTGTCTTTATTTGGAGCACGACAATCTACAGATCTGTGTCCAAATTTTTTACAGTTGTAGCAATTCCTATTGAACTGCTTCTTGCTTGGGTTGTTTTTCGGTCCAGAAGCCTTCTTCCTCTTTCTGTTATTTTGAGAGCACCCTCAACAATGTTTGCTCTCATTATTGTTGAGTTTCCACGACCTTTCTTTTCAAGAACTTTGTTGTCCTCTTCGATTCTCAACCGAACAATGAGATCTTCAAGGTACATATCCTTGCGTTTGTGTTTCAGTAATTTTTGAAGTCCTTCCACAAATGAGACAACTTCTCAATTATCGCTGCAACTTGGAATGCTTCATTGATGACAAGACCTTCAATGAAAATTCTATTAGTAAATGTAAAAAAATTAATACTTTCAACATCAGTATTAATTCAAATTATACCTTCAGCAAGGAGATCGTGAATAATCACTTGCAACTCCTTGACTTGGGTAATAACAAACTTGTTATCTACCATATTGTAGTCCAAAAATTTAGCAGCAACGAATTTCTTTAACCCAACATCTTCATTTTTGTATTTTCTTTCAAGCGCAACCCACAATTCTTTTGATGTCTCCATATTACTATAGACGTTATACAGGTCGTCCTCCAGTCCGCTAAGAATATAATTCTTGCATAGAAAATCAGAATGCTTCCACGCCTCAGTTACGAGGAAACGTTCATTTTCTGGAGTTTCGTCGGGCAGAACAAGAACATCTTCCTTAATGAACTTCTGTAGACTTAATGTAGTCAAGTAGAAGAACATCTCTTGTTGCCACCGCTTGAAATCAATCCTAGAAATTTTTTTGGGTTTTTCCGTCGGTGCCAATGCCAGTGTTCGGCTTGTCGATGCATTGGCAGTCACCCTCGAAATAGCTTGGTTCTGTTGGGATTCGTCATTTCTGTAAAAAAAATGACACAAACAAACGTTTAAAGAACTGGGGTAGAAAAACACGTAGATTTTATCCTCCAATGGAGTAGAAAATCGCCACGAAGGCTTTAATCTCCAGAATAGTAAATATAAAATACAGAAAACAAAATTAAATTCCTTAATCTTGTTAGTAAACTGTATTTGTAAACTAATTTTGGAGAAAATAAAATAACATATAAACAGAAATATAAACGAAACATAAGTTAATCCGAGCTGACTGAATTCACAATGTTTCCTTAAGGAATTTAACCCCCTCCTAGTACGCACGGTTGTGAATTATTTCCTCATAGGATGAAACGAATTACACACTGGTGTAGCGATACTTCAAACCCCAGTGTTTCAGCGAACACAAAGTTCGTTAGCAAATCACACTTATTGTTGCTTTCTTTGAAGTTAACACAATGCAGAAGAAATAAGGAGAACTCAGAAATTCGTATGGAAAATTTGAGAGAATGGACTTGTATTTATAGCCAATGTTGAACTCAAAATTGAAGAGGTACAACTCTTCAAAATGGTTGTTTATGTAAAACGATCATAACATAAATGCCATGACATAAATGACTATCTATGCAACAATAAACCGGGAATTGAAGTGGGAGGTTAATTTTCCGTTACAAAACTGGAAAGCTGAAAATGGATAACGACTATTTACGCCAAGGTTAATTTTCTTTTAAGCTACATTAAAACTTAATAACCCAATAAGTAATTGGATGTTAAATTTAGGATTTGTTCGTATTTAATGACTTTCATAACAAAAATACAGGAAGACGAATGGTATGTGATAATTATTGCATTGAGAGTTTCACAAAACATAGAATAAACCTTTTTAGAAGACCTTGTCCAAAGTTTTTTATATGTGGGGAAGTGCGCAGTTAGCCACTAATTAGAGATGTTTTTACTCTTTAGTCATTATTTTAAATGTATTTACTATTTAGTCAGTGCTTAATAAATTTTTATCCATCCAGACGAAAATACCCCTGTACTAGACATGGTGCTGTGCAAATATTAAGGATACAATGTACTTAAATTCATGAATGTTGTGTAAATATTAAGGACATGGGATCATAAATCTCCAAATTTTTAGAGGAACTTCTGTAATGGTAGCTATATAATATGATTTGTGTAATTCAAGAACGGAAAAGGGTCAAATATAATCCTCTACTATCGAAAAAGGTTTAAATATACCCTCTGTTATACTATTTGGTCATCGCAGCCCCTACCGTTATACTATCCTTCAAATATACCCCTTAATTGGATGGATTTCCACGTGTCTTCAAAAAATTAAAATGACCCATCCCCTTTTTTTACCTGCTTTATTTAGCGTCTACCCATAACCTGACCCGAAGTCACCTTCTTTGATGAAAAAAAAAAGCATAGAAAGATGTACATCATCATTTCACCTTATATATATTTCTTAGCAAATCCTTTTTTTGTTGATGATTTGATTCCACAAGGAGAATGCATGTTTGGATCACACAAATTAGGAGATAGAGGTTACTCTGAAGTACAAGTATAGCTCTCCCACACTCACAATCAACGCAAGCGAAAATCACTACAAATGCAAAACTGTAAAATATTGTACCAACAACTAACCAATCTTTCTTCTTTACATCAGCAAATCCTAATTAAAATTATAAAGGCAACAGGTAAAACAATTTTAAGAGCTAGTGAATTTGGCAACAACCCCAGTACCCTTAGAACTAGTATGCTTAGTCGATTCACCAAGAAGCACAAGTCTCACAGCAGTCCTAATTCCAATTGTAGGCTTTATATTGTACCTAACCAATCTAGAATATTCCCGAGCAAGCTTTCTCAAAAATATTGTTATGAAACTGTTCATGAATACTCATGGCTTTATTTGAAATATCGATATCGAGATGAACCTGCTTCGAAACCTTGAAGATGTTGATCTTGTAAGTCTCAACTAACTTTTTTGCCCTCTTCTTCTTATTGTCTCCGGCGGCGGCGCCGTTGTTCTGGGGAATTTTCTTTCCGGCCTTTGATGATTTCTCGGCAGCTGGCTTTATCATAATTTCTCAATGAGTTTTGCCTCTGCCTTTGGTGCCATTTTTAGGGAGAGATTTAAGGAATCAAAAGGAATTAGCAGAGTTTGTAGGAAATCGGGGGATTTTGAGTTTGAATTGAAGTATTTGCACAGATATATCGTTTATGGGTTTTTTTGGTCAAAGAGAATGACTTTGGGTCGGCTTATGGGTAGACGCTAAATAAAGCAAGTAAAAAAAGGGATGGGTCATTTTAATCTTGTGAAGACACGGGGCAATCCGTCCAATTAAGGGGCATATTTGAAGGATAGTATAACGGCAGGGGTTGCGATGACCAAATAGTATAACAGAATGTATATTTAAACCTTTTTCGATAATAAAGGGATATATCTGACCCGTTTCCGATTCAAGAAATCTGTTCAATTCCATTTATAAGGGAAAATAAACTTTGAGTATCTTTCTATTGGGCTTGTTTGTATGATTGTATCTCTTCGTCTGTTCCTCATGCTTTAATTTTTTTGTTGTTCGCTACATTCTCCTTTGTTGGATTCATGATAATTAAAGTTTCAAATTTATCAGGTCTATTCCTTTTTTTGCAATTGTTTTTGGCTTTCGGGCGGTCATTAAAAGAACCATCAATGAAATTGCACCTTCCGTTATTAAAATTTTAGGATATCATGTCTTTAACTTTATATATGCAGTGCACATGTTAAGGACATGTCATCCTTAACTTCGTGTGTGCAGTGTAAATGTTAAGGACATGACATCCTTAACTTCGTGTGTGCAGTGTAAATGTTAAGAACATAATGTCCTTAACTTGTATTTGTACCTTGTGTTGTTAAATTTTAGGACCTCATGTCCTTAACTTCATATGTGCAGTATAAATGTTAAGGACATGGTGTTCTTAACTTCATGTGTGCAGTGTAAATGTTAAGAACATAGTGTCCTTAACTTTATGAGTGTTGTGTAAATATTAAAGACACAATGTCCTTAGCTTCATGAATGCTGTGTAAATATTAAGGACATAATGACCTTGTATTTGCACATTCCGTTGTTAAACTTTAGGACATCATGTCGTTAACTTCAGACGTGCAGTGTGAATGTTAAGGACATTGCGTGCTTGACTTCATGTGTGCAATGTAAATATTAAGGATATCATGTCCTTAATATTTTCACAGCACTCATGAAGAAAGGATAAAAATATTTTTTCGTATCAATTTTAATAGAGTAATAACTATTTTTGGTCAACATTAAAAATACTAGATAAAAATTAAATACCATATTAAAAAGTAACTACCACACACCATTTCTACTTTATATTTCATATGTCCCATGCTGCCAAGTTTTTCTTTTCAAATTTTATTGAAGTTTTTTGAGAAAGTGTTTCTATGGTTAAGAGAGCTTTGAACAACGGTTCAGGATCAAAATGATTTTCTCAAATAATTCTTCTACTCACAAAACATTAGAGTTGTATTTTTCTTGGGTTGGTAATAATGGAATGTTCTCATAATCTAAAAATAAAGAATATCTCTCATCAAAAGCTTTGTTCAATAATATCACTCATTGATAAAGCAAATACTTTCTTTCACGGGCGAATCCAAGATTTAAACTTTATTTAGCTTTTAAGGTTTTTATTATTAAATTTATTATATTTTTAAAGTCATAAATGTTTACTATATATTGCAATTTCAAATGAAATTTTAGACATAAATTTATATTCCGTTTCGAAAGTTATAAGTTAAATCGATATCGTAACCTTAGCCGTACATCTGCCTCCACTTCTTCATAATTTCTCTATTTGAATATTGAACGTGATAATAACGAACATGAATGAAACAAGTATACTTCCCATATAAGCTATTGAGAAGTTCTTAGTGAAGAATTCAACGGCCAACTTTTTGTTTCAAGAAAAAAAAAAGAGACTACGTGGGCGTTTGGACATAAGAATTGTATAATTTCAAAAAAGTGAAAATAAATTTTAAGTGAAAATGATATTTAAAAATTAGAATTGTATTTGAACATTAATACTATTTTTTGAAGTTTTGTGAGCGAAAATATTGAAAAACAGCTTTTTGGAGATTTTTAAAATTTCGAAAATTTTTAAAATTCATCTTAAAAATTAAAAATTTTATGACTAAATACTGATTTCGAAAAAAATTAATTTTTTCTTTTTTTTTCTTATGTCCAAATGGGCTCTACAATTGGATACACCTTTCTCTTTTCAAAATGCATTTCCAGAATTGTAACTTCAATTATTCTCAAATTTTTAACTCTGTTAACCTCTGTGGAATGCCATGGTTGGTATTTTTGTGCTATTTAGAACATCTCGTCCTATTGGCCTTGCGCATTATTGTTCAAAGATTTTTAATTTGTTAGCATCAAATGTAAATTAGATCTTTGATCAGTCATTTTGATAGATTTTTATTTGATAATCGTGACAGTGGGTGGGGTAACTCCCCGCCTCAACTAATTTGTAGTGAGTAGCAGCGGTGAATGTAGTGTACTAGATAGGAGTGTAATTGAACGTATAATTTTTTACGCAGAATAAAAATTATTTTTGCTTAGTAGCTTTATCCACCAAAGATCGGACATAGAGTAGACTAGAGTATTTTTGTCTTTATTAAAATTTAGACCTGAAACTTCACGATTCTTAACTCATACTGGTTAAATATTTGATGTTATTTTGATGAACTTGAACTCAAGTTTTTTTCGGGCCAATTGGTTTTTTGGCTTTTTACAAATTTGATTTTAGTTTTATGACTTTACGTCTTTTTTTATATATGAGAGTTGTATTTTTATACATAAAAAATTTGTCTTTTACACACAAGAGATCTAAAAAAAATATTTTATTAAATTTAAAATTCAAAAAGACATGATGTACAAATAACATTTTATTTTCCTTTACTCTATTCTTCCCACATTTGCTTGAAAATATTAATTTTAACATTTCAATATACTTTTTTTTTTATTGCAATACACTTGTACTTCATACAATACGAATATTGTTTGTCAAATTTTCTTTTTTTAAATAGTACTCCTAAAAGCTGTATTGACCAGTATGCCCTTGATTCTACCTCCTCCAAAGGTTTTGCCCTATTTACACAGGCTCTTCAACTAGAAAACAGCTTTGAGCATAGCGTTGGAAATGGAGAAGAATGAGGCAACAGAGAGAGATTGGGATTTTCTGTGAAAAGGGTGGTTGCCCCTCTCTGTTATTCCTATGATTTCTCCATTAAAAATCAACAGCCCTTTCAATTAAACAAAAAAACAAAACAAAACCAAACACACCCCTAATATATTTCTCTTCCTCTTCCTCTTCCTGTGCTGCTGCTACTGAATGCTTGTGTATATAAAGGGGCTGTGATGATTGCTTTTCATCTTTGGGCTATGTTCAATTCATGGCATTGAGAAAATATCCGACCCGTATCTTGGCGGGGCGACC
>ML371901.1:11785-27368 GCA_005239525.1 Nicotiana knightiana | reverse complement strand
GGAAGCTTATTTACAACGGAGTACTAAATGAACATCCATTATATAATATATATTTATAACAGCTTCATTTATTTTCAAAAAGCCCCACTAAATTGTAAAAACGCATGCATCACTTTCATTACGGGGATTTAGGAGATCTACATATTTATCATATCAATAAAGCAATTTCGTCTTATTTTCATATTTTTCTACTTTAACTATTGAAGCAATTTCGTCTTATTTGATGTACTAGATTTGAATTTATTCAAACGAGGGCAAGTAACCATTGAGAGACACAACTAACTTTTAGATGGTATGGTTATGACTATGAAATCACTTTGTTTCCTTCACATGATAAGTTAAAAAAGAGAAGGAAAAATTACCTCCTGCCCACTTAAAATTGCACCAGATTATTAATTCACTAAACTAATTTATGTGTTTCCCAGTTTAGCATCTCTACTTTACAAAATAAGGATTAATAGACACATCCGTCTAAGCGTGTTACTCAATTGGTGCAACACAAATGACATGTCACACATTTAACCTTTTATAATATGACATGTGTAATTTGTAGGTCCCACTTTTTAATTTTAATTTATCAAATTCTTAACATTTTTTTCTCTTATCCTCTACCACAACTGAGACTAGCAAAAATCATAAATTCCATTTCATTATGCGGCTAATTTCCTTTTTTTTTTTTAAAAGGAAAAGAGAGCATTGACCATATCGGAAAGCTTCTAATAGTGATCTCGGTCACAAACTACCATCACCCCCTTCATTGACAAAAATCATACCCAAACACTTAAAATGTGAAGATGAGAGTTTTTTTTTCGCCAGAACTTCATAATAAAATCAACCATCGCCTTCGGAGTAATGACCAGATTGGAGAATCGATGCGATTTTCTTGTGGCAGAGAATCGAGTTATGGGTTACCTTCTACTATGTAGATCTTTATACTCAGTTAAAAAAAACTTGAAAAAGTCTTCTACACCTTAGGGAAAATGTACCGGAAAATCCAACTTTCGCTTAAAATCCAAGTTTGGATGAGCAGAGTTAGGCTCGATTTCGATTCATACTGAAAAATAGGTAAATAATTGATAGCAGATGGCGTCAAGCTAAAGGCAGAGCTTGCATTTGATTTTCTAGTTGGAAATTCGTTAGAAAAGTTGTACCTTGACAAGCCCCACGATGCTTCTGGCAGCCATCATTCGAAGAGCTTCCGTTCATTCGTTTCGCGGGAGTCGCACAACATATAACTGGAAGTGAGAGGGCCCATACTACCTGGCTAACCCATTCCTTTTTAACTAAAGTATAATAACGAAAAGAATGAAGAGTGGGTGGAGATCAGGAAAGGTTGGTGCAAAGCGGGTGGGAACAACGGAGATGGAGGGGGTGGGAACGAAGGAGATGGGAGAAAGTGTTGGGATCTTGAATTTTTTAAATTCTTTTTTAGCTTTTGTTATTATTTAAATATTTTTGTTTATTTTACTATTTTTATATCAAAACTGCTATATTCACGCGCCATTTATGTGTGAGTTGCACGCAATTTGGCCATATAAGCAATATTTCTTCCACATATGCATAGTCATTTATCAAAGGTGTTTTATTTTTATTTTTATTTCTCACCCGATGTCCGGTACTTACATTGGGGCCCAGTAAATCCAGATTTGCGCTGGAAAGTCCCACATTTGGGGGTAAAGCGCTCCCTAACAAAGGCGATTCCATACCCAGGGACTCGAATCAGAGACCTCTGGTTAAGGATGAAGGATTACTTATCACTTCACCACAACCATTGTTGGTCAGAGGTGTTTATTACTCTTCGCTTTCTCAAGTATAGGTGCTAAATTGGGAAACTTAGCTAGCGTTCGGCCATAAATTTCCAAATTTGTTTTGAAAAATCTGATTTTGGTGAAATTTGGTTTGAAGATGAAAATGTGTTTGGACATGAGTTTTTTCTTTTTTGAAAAAAAGAAACATGACTATACCCACAAGTTCTAAAAACTATTACAAATACACAACAATACCTTCATCAATTAAATTCATTATATTATCGCAAATCATAGTCCTGAACATAAATAAATTTTGTGCAAAATTATCATTTTTATAATGAAATACATAATACATTATCAGATGACCGAGACGACGAAGCAACATTGTTACAAAATAATAAATTGTGGGCTCTTTTATAAAATACAAAAGTTTGGGATAATTTTCAAAAAATGTAATGGTAATATTTTGGACCAAAATTAGCTCTTGAACTGATTTTGGGATTTAGGTTTTGAAAACTTGCCAAAATATAAATAAAATTTATTAATAAATATGTATTTGTTAAAAAAAATATAAATATATTTTGACAAAATTTATAGTCAAACGGGCTCCTGTAGGTTCGTTTACTAGTTGGCAATGAGTACAAATTTAAGGGTCTAGGAGACCGTTTTATTAGTTAAGTAATATAGGGAGAAATGGATTCTGTAACTTGTTAGATCTCTATTGGTCATATATTCACGAGCCAGTAATAAGTGAGGGGAACATGGGATAACGAAAGAGACAAATGAGTACAAGTACAACAAAGAGGTCACATGAAATAATGTTGCTGCCATGTGGTGTGCCTTGGTCCTTGTATCACTCTCATTTGCTCACATCTTTTGGAGATGGTATGAAGTAGTAGTATATTACTCAAATTTTACATCAAATTAGTAGTTTGCTATAATCATCTAATAAAACTGAGGTAGAAATATATTATTTTGCACGTAACTTGCAGCAACAATAAAGTTATTTTCGTATAATTTATAGGTTACGGGTTTGAGTCGTAAAATTAATAATTAATGTTTGTATTAGGGTAAGCTATCTATTTTACACTTTTTCGAGTGCAATCATTTCCCGTACCCTACATGAACACAAGATACTTTGTACACCGAACTGTCTTTTACATAAGTACGTATCATCTATTCATTGATTTAATATTTTTCTGTTGCATTGTAGTTAACCTTGACTAGTTTAATTCTTCGTTATACAAGATTAATCTATTTCGTATTTGAATTAATCCCTGTTGCAGATCATATTATAATTTTTTCCAAAATATCTTTAGAAGCCTTTCTTCTCCAAAGAGATACCATAAATTCTTGGCGAGAAGATCCATAATTTGAACATTAAGATAAGCACTGCTTTTGTTGGTATATCATATCTAATTAGGACTTGGATCTTTGAATTTCATATGAAGCCTAAGTCCTTGACATCCATTTAGTTAGTAAGTACTAAGTTTATACTCCAAAAAAGAAATTATAGTTTATAATATTGTTCATAAACCTTAATAATATTTGTGTTTTTTCTTTAAAAAAATAAGAAAAGTAGTTGTGAAGTTTTCTTTGAAAGTAATCATTCCTCTTGAACCAGTGTATCTCTTAAGCTTGCTTCCCACGATCACTTGTACTTAATTAATAATTAAGTTGAATGAATGAGAATATTGCTTCACCTAATTAAAGTACAGATCTGGATGTCACAACCACCAGTGGGAAGAAAAGTGAAATTGGAAGCAAGTTAGGGAAGAAGTGAGTGACATCCAAATGGGAGTAACCGGCAGAATTCAAAGTTTTGAAGTCGAATTGTGTGTTAAAAACAAGTATATATAGAATTAGATATCTGTTTTCAGAATTCAAGTGACAGTAAGGGTGGTAAGTGGCCCGGTTCAGGATCGGGATAGGTCCGGGACCGCGGGCCAAACGGGCTTCTGGGTCAAATGGGCCTGAATCGGTTAGAATAGCGTGCGTGGGCCTGGTCCAGGCTTCTAAGCTGGTCCTTGGCGGGCACCAACGGTCAAAATTCTAAAAAAAAAAACCTTTTCCGTTGGGCCGCACAAAATCTGGCAATTGGCCTTCAAAAAATAACCGTTGGCTATTTACAAAATAGCCATTTAACCCCCCTCCCCTCCCCCAACTTTGTTTTAACCCTAAACTTTTTATAATTACACTTTTTTTCTATTTTCAACTATAAATACCCCCTAATTCTTTCATTTTTCTTACAAAATCATCAATCTCTCTCCAATTTTCTTCTATAATTGCTATTATTGCTTACTTTATTGTTACAATTTGTGAAAAAATTGTGAAGTTGGTGAATTGAAATCTTCAAGTCTTCAACGATAATCAATTTTCAACAAGTTGTTCGTCAATTCGGTAAACTCGTTCCAACTCTAAGTTTTAATATTATAGTTTTATTTGTTTTATTTATTTTCTATTGCTTGATTAATTAATATGGCTTCCTTACAAAAATGTTTGGTAAAAATAAGGGAAAATCCAAGAGTGGCGAATCTAGTGGTCACTCTGTTCCTCCTCCACTTCCCTCGGCTTCCCAAAACAAACTCCATATCCGTCCTACACCTGTTATTCTTGATAGCAATATTAGTTTATTACAATTTACTGAGAGTTAATTTTGCCATAATATTGGGGCTGGTGAAGAATTAAACCATGAATTAATGAATGCTCTTTATTCTAATCCACCTATTGATGAAAATGATGATGAGGAAATAGATTTTGGATGAAACTCATCCGAATGATGATACACCCACTAGTCCTGCTCCTGAAGTTAACCCAACTAGTGATAATCTTGCTAATCCAAATGATGCTCAGTCAGATACTCTTCTTACTGTTCCTACTTTTTCTAGACAACCTACCAAGCGGACGGAAACATATCATGTTTGGCCATTTTGTACTCAACTAATTCTAGAAAATAAGGCTAAGTGTAAAACTTGTGGCAATGAGTTAGATTTTAAATATTTTGGATCACAGGGGAGGGGGAGCGGGAACTTTGGCTAGACACATATTGATACACCTTCAAGATAGAGTTAAATATCTTCATCTGAAAGCTTTGGCCGAGGGAAAAAGTGTACCTACTCCTAGTCAGGATGACCCTAGTACCGGGTCAAATTAATTTCAACCGAAAATCAACATTGTTACCAGTGGTATTCTATATTATGATCCAGAAAAAATATCGGGAAGAATTGGAAAAAATGTTAATTGTTATGTGTTTACCCTATAGTTTTTCTTCTGACCCTAACTTTGTGCAGTATATTACAAAAGTTTTTAATCCTACTTATAAAGGTTTTCCTCGCACAACCGTAAAAAGCAATATTTATAAATATAAACATGAATATGAACAATATTTGTGCTATTTATTTACTCATAAAAATTGTCGTGTTGCTATTACAACTGATATTGGTTAAAGTGGTAACGACTGTGATTATCTTATTGTTACCAGTCATTGGATTGAATAGGATTGGACAATGCAAAAGCGCATTATTACTTATAGAATAATTAATTCACATCACACATGACAGTTTATTGCTAACACAGTTACGAATACTTGTAGATATTTTTACATTAGTGATAAAATAATGACAATTTCAATGGATAATTCCACTAGTAACACAAATGATATATCATTGCTTACCACTACGCTAAATCCCGCATTTAGTAACATTTTTCATGCTAGATATATTTGTCATATTTACCATTTAATTGTGGGTGATGGTATGGGAATTTTGAATATTGAAATTGAAAAGGTTAAAATGGCTCTTAACTGGCTTTTTAATTCAAACCGTTGAAGTGAACTTAGAGAATATTTTAAAAGATGCGGTGAATTTGGCCTAAGAGAAGAAAGGTTCCTAAACCTTGTCCAACTAGATGGAATTACATGTATGAAAGTTTGGTTATTGCATATGAATATAGAAATCCCATAAACTTAACGTTTAATGCACATGTAAGTGATGACAATGAGCATCTTACGAATGGGGATTGGGCTAATCTTAAAATACTTGTAGATTTTTTAGAAAAATTTCATATTGCTGCAAATGAATTTTCTGAGCAATATTATCCTACTATTTCTAACTGTTTAGTTTATATTGCAGAACTTCCAAATTTGTTTGCTCATTTTCAGAGGGTGGGAAAACTTATAAACTTGCTATTGATTCTATGAGAAAAAAGTTTAAAAAATATTTTTTCCCTATTCTCCTTATTTATGGTGTTGCTGCTTTGTTAAATCCTTGTATGAAATTAGGAGCTCCTCAAATTTGGTATGATATTGTTTATAATGGTTTAACACTTGAAGATGATGAGTTGTCTCAACTTCCGGAAGCAATGGCCTCAATTAGAATAAATGCTCAAACTATTTATAATGCTTATCAAGTTGCATTAATCATGCTAAACCAAATGTTCCAATTCCTTCTTCTTCTGATTCTCAATCATCTAAAAGAACTGCAGGAGTAATAGCACTTAGTGTTTGGGCGGGGTTTAGGGGTTCTCAAGGTTCTAGTAATAGTGATATTTTACAATTAAATGAGCTTGAAATTTATTTGTCACAGGGAATTGAGGAAGTGAATCACGACGGCTCCTTTAATCTTTTGAAATGGTGGAAGGACAAAGAAAAATACTTTCCGATTCTTTCAAGGATGACCTGAGACATTTTAACTATTCAAGCTTCAACAGTGGCATCGGAAAGAGCGCTTTCAGTCAAGCAAGACTTCAACTCGGTGATTATAGAGCGTCTATGAGGGAGAGCTTGGAAAAATCAGGACTTTTCAGAGATTGGATCCGTTCGGAAAGAAGAAATTTGGACTTGTTGAATCACAACCAAAGGTAGATGAAGCTTACGACGAAATGCTAGATGAACTTGCGGAGGATGTTGCTTCGCCCGAAAGTAGTGATGACTAAGCTCCTTTTCCGCCATCACCAACGGAAATTCCTCTGAACCTTGTGGATTTATGGAGTTTGTTAGATATACCATGTAACTTGTATGAACAAAAATTAGTATGTATTATGTAACTTGTATTTTGGCACATCTTGATTAGTTTCTTTTTCTTCTAAATGGTGGTATTAGCACCTTGTTGTGCTCATTTCATAGGGGGAGAGGGGGAGGAAGACTAAGAAATATATTTCCATATTTTTTAATGCTATAATAAAATTATAACGCATTGCTTTAAATATCTCTTTACAATATTTTTGTAATGACCCGACCAGTTATTTTGAGAATTAAGCTCCATTTGGTGGCATAAGGCCCTGAGCATCTTCACATTTTGTATATCAACATGCGTGCATGGTTGGATTCAGTTACCGGATGATTCAGAGTCGAATTAGAAGAAAGATTCTAGTTTTGGAAGCTTAAGCGGTGAAATTTGACCGAAATTTGACTTTTTGTGTAAACGGCTCCAGAATAAGTTTTGGATAATGTCAACAGCTCCGTATGGTGATATTGGAATTAGGCGCGCATCCGGATTTGGATTTGGAGGTCCGTAGAGTAATTTGAGGCAATTCGGCGAAAAGTTGGAAAATTTGAAGTTCGAAAAACGGAGAAGTTTGACCCACAATTGGCTTTTGTGATATCGGGGTCGGAATGTGATTTCGAGAGTTGGAACAACTCCGTTATGTAAATTGGACTTGTCTGCAAAGTTTGCCGTCATTTCAGGTTGAATTGATAGGTTTTGGCACGAGTTTTAGAAGTTGGAAGATTGAAAGTTCATAGCTCGATTCATGATGCGATTCATAGTTTCGTCGTGGTTTGCTGTGATTCGATACCTCGAGTGGGTCCGTGTTAGGGTATGGAACTTGTTGGTGTGCTTGGACGGGGTCTCGAGGGCCCCGAGTGTGTTTCGGATAATTTCCATGGTTTTGGAGATGGTTGAGTTCTGGTGTAATCGCACCTGCGGACCTTGGGCGCAGGTGCGATGGTCGCAGGTGCGAATAAGGAGGCGCAAGTGCGAGAAAGCTGGTCTAGGTAGTCTCCGCAGATGCGAAGAATTGTAACGCACCGGCGATGCCGCGGGAGAGGATTCTTGAGCGCAGAAGCGGAGCGGAGCGCAGGTGCGGTTGGTCATGCACACTTGCAATTGCGCAGAAGCGGCTATTTTCATCGCATATGCGGTCACGCCTGGGCAGAGAGTTTATATTCGAGGGTTTGCCATTTTATCCATATTTTGACTTGTAGAGCTCGATTTTGAGCGATTCTTGGTGGGTTTTTCAAGCAATCAGATTGTGTAAGTGTTCTTCACCTACTATTTAATAGATTCCATGATTTTGTCTTTATTTTTGTCATTAAAATTATGTTTTGGGTTGTAGAAAAATATTGGTTTTTGAAGAAAATTTCTAAGATGAAAAGTCATGATTTGAGGGACGAAATGATAGCGAAATTTGTTATTTTTGTATGGTTGAACTCATATTGGAATGGGTATTCGGATTTTTGTTAAATTTGTCGGGTTCCGAAGTGCGAGCTCGGGGGTCGACTTTTGGACCGATTTTTAGATTTGTTAAAGATTTAGACTTTATGATCCGGAATAGTTTCTTATAAATTTTATGTGTGCTTTGAAGTTATTTTAGTTGGATTTGAGCCGCCCGGAGGTCTTTCCACCCGAGGAGTTCATTTTTGAGTACCGGGTTGTCGTCCTAGAGGTAAGTATCTTTCCTAACCTTGTGGGGGGGGGGGGAACTACCCCTTGGGATTTGAGTCTTCTATGTTGATTGTAGTCCGTGTACGTGAGGTGACAAGTGCGTGCTCGGACTTATTTGTGGGAAGTTGGCCTTTAGGGTTCTTAGGTTCTTATATTTACCGTGTATGAAGTTGTTCTTGATACGTTGGGTTCCTACTTGCTAGTTTCACTTCTACATGCTTTAATTAAAGATCCCCTTGTACTACATAATAAATTTGGGACTACGGGACGGGATCCCGGTAGATTCCCCTGTTGATATATCTGTGTTTAGAGTTGTTAATACTCTATGCTTAAGTGTCACATGATGACCCACACTCGAAGGAAACTTACTTGAAGAGTGGTATTTGAAAAGTATTTATTTTGAAGAAACTATGTTTGAAGAATATTTATTTGAAAAATATTTATCTTGAAGAAACTATATTTGAAAGACACTTATTTGAAAAGTATATTTTAAAAATATTTATCTTGAAAGAACTATGTTCGAAGGACATTTATTTGGAAAGTTCATATTTGAAAAGTAATTATCTTGAAAGAACTATGTTTGAAGGATATTTATTTGGAAAGTTTATATTTGAAGGAAGTATATTTCAAAAGAATTTCTCATTGGAAAGGATTTTATTCTAAATACCTCAATTGAAAAACTTACGGGTGAAAGTTTACACTTAAAGGATTTGACTGATTTATTGGGGTTGTTGGCTAATGCCTGATATGGAAACTATTGCAGTGCTGAGTTACTATTTGCCTTTATTGTATTGTGATTTTCGGATTTGGGTTGTGTTCCCATCCATCCTTCTGTGTCTTATTATGGTGTTCCGCTATTACTTGATATTTTTCCTTCCTTATTGTAATTGCTATATTGTTAGCTATATCGTGTAGTCATTAGATAGATGTCACCTTCTGTCATTCCTATACTTATGCTTGTTCAGTTTATTAGACCAGTGGGTGTCTTGACTAGTCCTTATCACTACTTCACCGAGGTTAGTCTTGATACTTACTGGGCACTGCTGTGGTGTGCTCACACTACACTTCTGTACCTTTTTGTGCAGATCCAGGTATTGATCGTTAGTAGTTGTGCGGATCCTTGCTGAGAGACTCAAGGTAAACCTGTTGATGCGTTCGCAGGCTTCAGAGTCACCTTCTTACTTTGTATTCAGTTGTTTTTACTCGTTTCAAACAGTTGTATTTAGAAGTTGTAGCAAACTCTGTAGAGCTTATGATTTGTACTACCGGTTTTGGAAAATTGTTAATTCTGTAAAGATTCGAGACTGTTAGATTTTCTTTACTGTTGTTGTTATTCAGTAAATGTTAGGCTTACCTAGTCCCTAAGACTAGCTGCCATCACGATACCCAACGGAGGAAAAATTGGGTCGTGACAATTTTATTTTTAAATTTGAATTAAAAAATTTAGGTCACAATTCTATAATAAAATTTACAAGGAATTGCCTTAGATATTTTTTTTAACATCTTTCTATCTCTAATTTCTATAAAAAAAATTTAAAAAAGTATTGTTGGGCCCACTTAGCCCCTTAGCCTGCGGGCCGAGACCGTTTAGCCCGGGACCATTAATTCGTGGGCCCAATTCCAGACTGGTTCCTACAAAAAGATCACCAGACCGGGACCGTTTGGCCGATTTAATTTGGGCCCCGCCCGGTACCGGAACCGTTTGGACCGGCCCACTAAGCCACTTAAACCCGGGACCGGCCCACATGCCAGCTCTAAGTGAGAGTGCATGAGACTTGTGGAATCCAAAGCTTCGAAATCGAATTTGTGTGTCAAAAATAAGTATAAATAAAATTTAGGCAAAATACATAAAATACCACATGAGCTTGTTCCCATATCCATGTTACACACATGTTAAGTACGATAATAACTTTATACACTCAATCTTTAAAAAGTGTGTCTATGACACACCATTTTATGTGCGTATTTTACACACAAATGAGGCACGTGAACTATTTTTTTGTATCTAAAGCCTCATTTGGACGTCACATGTCCAGTTTTTTTTCACTTTTTCATTTTTTTCATTTTTGGTCATCTTCTTCATTTTTATGAATCAAATTTTTAGCCAGTTCCTCCATTGATGCTCCTAAATAACACTTCTAATAATTTTAGCTGCTCCTCCTCTATCTCTGGCCTTTGCTTCTTCTTTTTTTGGGTTTTGTTTTTTCCAACGTAATATTGTCTTAAGTTTTTTTATTTTCACCTATTCTCATCCAAATTATTTCTATAAATTGCGCAAGACCCAGAAATTAATTATATGAAATTGTTGTTGTATGTTGAAGTTGGTGTTTGGGGATTGAATTAGTTGTATATTAGAAGCTCCATTTCAATTGAAACTTATTTAGAGATGAACTAAGTAGTTTGATCGAAATTTTTTTAAGAAGGCCGAAAAAGTGCTTTGAATTTTTTAGTTGGGTCTTAAACTTGAAGAAATCCGAGGTTGATGTTGAAAATTTTGGTTGCTGATTTGCATTCATGTTCTCTGACCTTGAGACTGAGATGAAGGTTGTAGCAGCCATGGCGGTTGGTTTTCATCGAGGAAGAAGATGAGTTTCTTTTTGTTTTTTGTTTTAAATTTGTCATGACCCCAAATCCACTAGTCGTGATGGTACATAACCCAACTCGCTAGGTAAGCCAACTAATAATTATCTAATTTCAATAATATTAACAAGACAATTAAACGAAAGTAATTTACTGAATCCTAAACATTTCCCAAGGACCGGTAGTACAAATTATGAGCTTCTAAGAATAGAGTTTACAAAGCGGAAATAAAATAAATACATAGTTTGTTTTAAAGGTATATAAAAATAACTTTATAGACCTAAAGCTACCACGAACAAGGGGCAGCTTCAACCGGAACGCAGGTACATCTTCAATCCAGCTCACATCGAACACATCAACCTTAGCAACCAACATTTGCACGCAATGTGCAGATGTGCATCATCAATACAAACGACCACATGTACTGAGTAAGTAACAAACCTAATCTTAGGTTGAAAGCAGTGACGAGCTAACACTAGGTCGGGTCCAATACCAATATCTCACTAACAGTTCATAACAACATAATACAAGTACAAAAGAAGTATCTGTGAAGTAAAAATGCTCAGCTCGTTCATAGTTCCAGAAAATGGTCATGGTTTTCAAGTATCTCAGTGAAAAATCCCAAATATTTTACCAAAAATGTCAAAAATACGAGTAAGTTTGAAAACTGTAATTTTCGAAATATCCTTTTCACAATAAATAAAAATGTTTCATTTTATTCCAAATAACGAGTATATAATACCTCTCTATGCCTACATATTAATGTGTATAATAAGTCATGAATGACGTGATACAGTATAACATGAAGAAAAATGCATCTCTATTCATGTATGTCATGTGTGCATGCAAATGCCATGCATCTGGGAGATGAATCATGTTCTCACATTCTCAGAGTACTCAATCTCACTGTTTCACACTTTTAACTCATCATTCTCAACCACTCGGTACTGTATATGGCCCAAACAGCCCATGGAAGATCCATCTCGGAGTATATACGTCACTGACCATCAGTCACTCAGTACCCAGGAAAAGCTAATCCGGCCCCATGGAGAAGATCCATCTCCAGGTATATAAATGCTTCGTCCAAGATCCATGTCTAGGGAAAATCCATCCCTCAATATAATCAATCGCGCTCACTGGGGTTGTGTCAGACTCCGGAGGGGCTCCTACAACCCAAGCACTATCATAAGCCAGATCCATGCATAAATCAATATAACATGCTGCGGCGTGCAACCCGATCCCATAACTGTCACTCATAATCAGGCTCTCAGCCTCACTCAGTCATAAATCTCTCCAGTCTCACTCACGGGCTCACAATGTCATGAAACTAGCCCGACAACGATGATATGATGTATCAATAGGCAACAACTGATATTGAGATATGATATGAATGCATGAATATGACTGAGTACGAAATATCAATAAAATCAATAAGTTGACAACAAGAAACGATCACTATGGGTCCTAACAATATCAACATAAAAGCCTAAACATGATATTTAGCATGATTGTCAGCTCAATTACTTTATCACATGATGAAAACACAGATATCAACAAAATACCGCCACTATACAGTTCCATGGAACAACAAAGTCCAATTTATAGGGTGCACGCCCATACGACCATCACCTAGCATGTGCGTCACCTCAATACCAATCACATAACACGTAATGCGGGGTTCCATACCCTCAGCACTAAGTTTAGAAGAGTTATTTGCTTCAAACAAGCCAATACCAATGTCGAGCAAGCCAAACGATGCTCCAAAGATGTCATCACGTGCGTAGCGACCTCCGAATGGCTCAAAACTAACAAAAATAACTCAAATACATCAAACAATGCTAAAGGAACCAATCCCAATTGAAAAGGGTCGAATCTTTAATCAAAAGTCTAAAATCTGCCAAAAAGTCCAACCCGAGCCCATACCTCGGAACCCGAAAAAACTCACAAAATCCGTCATCCCATTCAATTATGAGTCTAGCCACACTAGTTTCACTCAAATTCGACTCCCAATCGATGTTCAAAACTCAAAATTTCATATTATGAAACTTTAGGCTAAAACTCCAAATTTTCTCTTTAAAAATTCGTCAATCAAAGCTAAAATCGAAGATAGATTCACGTAAATATAACTAAAACTGAGTAGAGAACACTTACCCCAATTCATATGGTGAAAATCGCCTCGAAAATTATCCAATTCCGAGCTCTCCAACTCAAAATATGTTAAATAAATGAAACCCTCATTTTAACATTGTTTTGCCTCGTTTCTTGTGCCAAAATATCTCGAAACTCACTTTTTATGTCTCCAATGGATTTCTTGTGAAATTCTAGTCAAGTTAGTCTCTTGAATCACTCCATTTGACCTTATATTGAAGGAGATATGTTGGTTTCAATATTTGAAAATAGTGCAGATTTTTAAATACGAAATCAGTGGCAAATTTCGTAATTAATCTGAAAAAACTAGCAACCCAATTCTTAGTAAAATGACCATAAACTCCTCATACAATGTCCAAATTTGATGATTCTTTTTGCTATGGCTGCGTAATTATGATATGGATCTAATGCTTCAATAAGAATAGAAATTGGAGCTCATTGCTTAATGTAGTACCATTTATGCTTGAAGAAACGACGTCGAAACATAAAAAAAAACGAGCGTAATACAACCCAAACCTATCTGAAACTCACCCGAGCCCCTCGGGACCCGGTCCAAACATACCTACAAGTTACATAAATAATACAGACCTACTCGAGGCCTCAAATCACGCATAACAACATCGAAACGATGAATCGCACTCCAAATCAAACTTAATGAACTTTTCAAAACCTTTAAATTCTTTTTTTTCCAATTAGTGCCGAATATTTCTAAAAATATCCAATTGCAAATCCGGGCATACGCCCGAGTCCAAAATTACCATCTAGACCTAACGGAACTATCAAAACTACAATTCGAGGTCAAATGCTAACAAGTCCAACTTGGTCAACTCTTCCAACTTAAAGCTTCCAAATCGATTATGTACAACCTGAAAACAAAAACCGACGATTCACACAAGTCATAATATATCATACGGAGCTACTCATGCCCGTAAACTACCGAGAGAATTGCAAATGCTCAAAACGACTGGCCGGGTCGTTACATTCTCCCCCACTTAAACATACGTTCATCCTCGAACGTGCCAAGAGTTATTTCCAAAACCATCAAACCGTTGTATAACCTTACCATGAACATACCCGGGGGTGATCCCTATCGCGCCCCCTCTTTCCTCCCCTTTTCGGATCGGCAGGGTATTCGATATTGTTGGGACAACTCGTTTCCTTTTGGGAAAGGGATAAGGAATTGAAGAGTCGTCATCTAACGATTTTAAGGTGCGTTAGGGCACCTACTAAAGGTTATTTACAAACACAGATCAGATAACCAAAGATAGGGTAAGGGCTTGAAATTACTTCAAGGGGAAGGTATTAGGCACCCCTCGAAGTCCACAATTGTGGTTCCCGGCCCAAACAAACTTTGTGAACAGAAAGCATATAAGCAATAAATACGTAGGTAAATAGATGAAGGTTTTGAGAAGATTTGCAGTCCAAGAAGACATATGTGCTTAAGTTTAAAAGATTTAAAGTCCAAGCACATACACAAAATTTTGGAGGTTTTACAATCTAAGCACACATGTGTAAGGATGGGGGGGGGGGGTCCAAGGTTGTTTATCATATAGGATCACATCAGTACATTGCCCGGTAATCACTCCTCAGAAGAGGGGCTACACGTGGCATTAGCGCACCTGATATCATATCCATGTCTACCCTTCCCACCCCTTAGTGGTTATTAAGTAAGTTTATTTAACGACCTCTATGCGTGCTGTTACCCGTCCCTTCTTATTGGCCCTGGAGAAATTTAGGACCTCTAAATATAGGCAATTCTAGACAAAACCCCTAAGGATAAAAGGATAAAATTCTAAGCGACAGGCAAGAACAAATAGGACTTTACAAATAAATGCAGGAAAAGCAGTTAAGAGGCTCAGATTTACCTCCACAGATAATGCACATAAGCAGAACGTCTCAAACACAAACAAGAGGCAGTTTTATTAGACAGAATCCTAAGACGGGATATCTAAGTGAATATCAATGCACAGAAGTATACAACTTTATTTATAAACTCAATAGCAAGGACCTAATCAGTTTGCCTACTAATTTTAAAACCTGTGTCTTTAAACAGTAAACACAACCAAGCAGTGTTCCAGCTTTTAAAGAGATTGATTACCTAAGGCTTGCCTAGGCGTGGGATTGTGCATAATAATTACTATAATTGTTAAAATATAGTTCAGAAGTTGTTTTACCTAAAAATCACGTTGTTCTAGGTGATACAATTATGTAGAGATTGTTACTAGTTTTATTAAGACCAAGACAATTAGATGTGACATTGTTTCTACCTTTTTCGTGAGTCAGTAGTTAAACTAGGCGTGGTTAAGCAGATGTAAACAAAATCCTAGAGTAGGATATCTAATATGCACATATAAATGCAGGATGGTTAAGACATAATTTCAGGAAATACAGAATTCTTAAAAGGCATGATTTCTAAAATGCACAAAGAGTTACAGGGTGATGGAG
>ML371901.1:0-11667 GCA_005239525.1 Nicotiana knightiana | reverse complement strand
AAAAAAAAAAAAAAAAAAAAAAAAAAAAAAAAATTCGGTATTTCGGTAAATACCGAAATACCGAAATATCAAAAATCCAATACCGTGTACCGAACCGAAATACCGAAATACCGAAATTTCTGTACCGAATTAGACCGAAATACCGAAATACCGAAAACCGAAATACCGAATTAATTCGGTTCGGTTCGGAATTCGGTTTTTCGGATTTTATGCCCACCCCTAATGGAGACATGATTTTGAATGCATAGGAGTAACAGATTTTATGTTAACGTTGTTTATTGTCCTAGGAGCAGGATTTCTAAGTGATAAACATAAAGCATGGATGAGATGCTGAAACAGTAGACATGAAATTCTAGGAACATGGTATCTAGTGCATGCTTGGAATGGTTTGAATGAACATGCTGGTCCTAAAACATGGATTCTAATGCAAATAGAAACAATGTAAAGCTTAAAACATGATTTCTACCCGATGATGTTAACAGAACTATACGGCTACCTTTCTCACTTCACTAGCCATCCACAATATTTGTTTATAAATAATTATTACAGACCAGCTGAGTAAATTACATAAATAGATAAAGGAAAAGAAGAAGTTAAACTATAGGGAGCCTGAAAAACAGGCCCAGATTCCCAGAACCTCAAGTGCTCAAATGTTTCATAGTCTTTCTCATATCCGGGTGTGCCAGAGTTCCCTAAGGACCTCAAGGGATCCCGGGTAGTGCTCACACCCAGATTTCATAACCATAATTGAGTAAGTGTAGTGTAGAAGGGCCAGCCCCAGTGCATCAGAGTTCAGAGGGATCTCATAGGAATATCAAGGAAGTCATACACTGGAGGGGCAGAACCTAAGGACCTAAGAGTAGAGTGAGAGTGCTTGACATAGTTTTGAAAATGGTTTAAATAGGAAAGCATTATTTGAAAGAAGGGATTCAGTTACAGTAGTTTTATAAAATAGGAGAGTTGTTTAGAAGTAAAACAATTTTGATAAGAGTGGTGAAATCAAACAAACAACAGATCAAACACAAAGCCCAAACAGGTTCAGCAATACTCAAATAACAACCCTTCACGCAGGGATAATTAGGGACTGGGGACACATAATACACATATAATAAACAGAAGTCTCTTGCAATTAAGGGGTAGTTAATAGTGTGAATAGTAAGACATGAATTAAGGAGTGCTAATTAGAACATAGTCACAGAATCAGAAGTGCTTAGGGGGGTTCATGGGATTGGGAGAGGACATAGTATAGGATTTCATAGCAGCAAGGAGGACATAGAAGANAAGCACTAAACATGATTGAGCATAGCATCAGGGCAACTTAGGGTAACAAATCAATAAGGCATACCAGAACTAGGCTACTAGTACACAAGCATCAAAACAGAATTGAGTCATATTGAATCAGATTACAAGTTTATAAGAACATGTTAATCCTAAAGAGTTAAGACATAATTAGCATACTAGATGAAGCAACGATGCAAAGAAGTCAATTGCATGTTGAACAGCAAAACAATAGATAGAAACAGATCAGGAACATGATAAACTGAAGCAGCAAAAGAAACATATTGGTTTTGGGACTTAAATTGAAAATCAGAACATATCAGTAAAGGGACAGTAAACACAAAAGTGAAGGGGCAGGAGATCACAATAGTTAGCCTTGGCTTGCAGCCGGCTAACTCAGAATAATAGTAAGTGACACAGAAAGAGATCAGAAAGCTATGCGTGTAGGAGATATAGTTTGAACTAATTTGTTCGTGTATGTTTAGTGTCAATGAGAGAGAACATATATAGTAGTTTGAAACTAGGTATGNATCAATATAAGTACTCCCTTCAATTAAGGAGTTAACTTTGAACGGTAATAGACATGCAATAAATAAGGAAAGATACCATATGACTGGAATATAACACAATAAGGAAATAATTTCAGCACAGTACCAGTATATAACATGTAATTGAGGCTAGGTTCATAGGATTCTAATTAAGGAAATAACATAAGAATTAATTTGATAGCATAGTCGACCATAAAATANCACAAATTGCACAGAATAAACACATGATAAGCAAGGCAGAAGGCAAGAATTAGAACCCTAATAGACATGGTAAAGTAAAGATCATATAGAATCAGGGATTCAAACTGGAATATAGTACTGATAAACATAAACCTCTGAGAGTAAGCGAGGTTAGCACATAATAGGCAGAATCAGAAACCCTAGTAAGTTAAACAGGGTGAAATTCACAAAAATACTCAGATTAATCGAAGCAGGTTCATGAGAATCAAACATCCAAACAAGTTTGAGAGAACGAACAATAAAGATAAACTCAGAACCAAAGATTAAACCAAGAAACTTAGGGTTTTCAACATAATAAATCAGATAAAGGAAAAACTTAAACAAATCATTTAAACGCAGTGAAAATCACAGAATAACACTAAAGTCAGAAGAAGAATCATTTTTTGAAAAGGGGTTAAGAAACCCTAGTTTGAAGATGAAGAGATGCTTTAGGAAAATCAGAAAATCTTTAAGAAAACAGCAAAATAACTCGGAATATACCCAGATCTATTGCAGATCTAAGAAGTCCAGTGTTAAAATTAGGGTTTCAAAGAGAGAACCCAAAGAGAGAGAGAGAGAGAGAGAGAGAGTCGACTTAGAAACCACAGGTTCTAGCCGAAGATGGGAGGATCTTACTCAGATGGCCATGGACGGCTTGAGAATGACATGAAAACCATGGGAGGTGAGTGAACCGCCTTCTGGTTCCTTTGAGGACCTAAAGTCAGCAATAACCCAGTGTAGGAAGGAGCCATGGAGGCTGGGATGGTGGTGAGACCACCATAGTTACCGGCATGTCGACGACCGATGAGAGCTTAGGTTTAGCAGAGAGAGTTTGAGAGATGTGTAACGGCGGAGTGAAAGAGAGAAATGAGAGGGGAAGAGGGGGTAGTCTCTAGGGTTAATTAAGGAAAGGGGAGATCTGGATCGTTGATTAAAATTGATCAACGGTCCAGATTAGACAAGGGATTGGGTCGGGTTGGATAGTGTATTGGTCTTGGGGTATTTGGGCCGTTTTTAATCAGGCTTGGGTCTGGTTTAGTTAGGTTATAAATGAAATAAAAGTGGCTATTTGTTAAATACCCAATGTAAATTAATTAAAATAATTTATAAAAATAGTTGTTAATTATAAAAAATGAATTTCATGCATAGAAAATAATTTAAAATGATCACTTAGTATTTTAAAAATACAAATGATTAATTTCTGGATAAAAATAGTATAAAATCGTATGATTGGGCTATAATTGCAAAATTATTGCAATTATAACCAAAAAGTGCCAATTTGGCTAATTATGAAATAATTTGGTCTTAATAGGACCAAAAATAATTAATGAAACCAAGAAATGCTTTTGAAATCATTTGTGATAATTTTATAATTATTTATTGGCAATAAAATGCTGGATAGATTAATACAAATATAGGAAAATTGTGGAAAAAATATCAATTGCTATTGATACATGATTTTGAAGCTATCTATGCAAATTCAAAATATTTTGAGGAAAAATTGAGTATCAACAATCCCACATCACCCTATCCCATATAAGTCCCATAACACAACATGACTGAAATTTTCTCAATTCAACCAAGCCCACAAGCCTTAGAATCCAATTTCTAATCATCCGAAATTTCTTATAAGATCTGAATCCTGCAACCTACACACTGTATAAGTCTGAACAAACTATATCAAGCAATAACCATAAACAAGACACAATCACATGATATACCTCATAACTCAAATACTCATAGCAATAATTTCTAATCACCGTAGTTGTTTAAAAATAAATCCGGTACTGGTAATAAACCTCATATAAAACAAAACCTCGCTCTAAAACCTTTGTACACTGCCGATGATGAAAGAAACATGCAGAGCTCATAACCCTTCATCAGATCAATATGTCTTGGAGCTCCATCTCCTTCGACAAGAACTACAACCAAATTCTAGGCCTATCAGCAACATTATCCTTACAAATATACCGCAATCAGATCCATAGTAACCATTCTAGGTATGATGACCTCATCTCATCCAACACAACTACTTTAGTGACATTCCACATCAATACAATCTAAATCCACAATCTGTGCAATCCGTGCACCAATAAGCAACAAGCCAAGTGTACTCAAACATAGAAAATGACTCAACGGGAGAATCGTCCCACAAGATCAACAAGTACTGCCACAACGAATGCTAAAAACCCATCCCACACCATAGAAACATAACACACGAATCTAACACAAGGGATCATATCTCAATATAACTCCGCTGCAATGTGTGACCCCATCCAAACAATGGTCTATATGAAATACCTCAAGCCACCCTGCTCACAATCAATAACCACGTGCAACTCGACATCAAGTACCCAAGGTGAATGACCATAACCACGGAGAAGCAAATGACACAATGACACACAAACCCGAAAGAACATAACTAATGAGCAATCAATCATGCATCACTTACCCATCTCGCCGAAATTCCGCTAAAAGGCCCCAATAGAACTGCACCATGTGTGCATATAACCGACAAATCACAATCCCTCGAAGCATAGAAGAGTAACTCACAGAACATTTCAGAACACGAATAAGTTCAACAACAAACGAATGGTACATCCCTCAATAATAGCATTATGGAGCCATCCAATCCGACTCGGTGTAGAATACACATCCTATTTGGGCCTGACAATGGACCCCCAACTCGACTCTGGTCACCCATAAATAGATAAATAACCCTCTGAAAGCCCACAATGACTGAATCATAACACATACTATCATCTGACTAGCTTCAACCATGACTTCGCAGTCCACAACCATGAAACAATCCGCTCTTGAGAACTCCATGTCTCCAAATCCATAGAACACTCGAGTCGCCATATCTGATCCCAAATCCACCGCCATAATGTCTAACACACCTCTCATACACGATCCTCCCATGGGGAATACTTCTAAAATTCTTCCGTGCCACATAGAAAAATTCGAATATCAACAGTCGATCAACCAGAAGAGTGTCGCAGTACTAGTGAAGTATCCGTACATCAAAACACATTGTCCCTTTTAAAAGATATACTCTCATCAAACCATACCAAATAGTAATATCATTTACCAAGTCATATGAAACCGTGCATGCCGCCTACGAATTTTTTTTATGACCTTCCCTTCAAAATTGAACTGTGACCTAGCACATGCAAATCTCAATCCCACACAACACACCGCATCCACCATGACATCATATGAAAAATAAGAGAAATTCATAGACCACTCCGAGTCACAAGCAACTACATACCACGTTAGCCAAGGACCTTCCATTTGATTTCATCTAGGAGAAATTCACTATAAACCACATGCTCCTCAAGCCAGTAGGAAATATACCCCTCGAACCATGGTAGAAACCATTGAGAACTCTTCGAAAACCATTTACAAATAACCAAGCTATCGGAACTGAATCTCTCTAACTCAACCCATCCACGAAGGTCGTCAAAACCCAAGAGCATTAATACGAAACACCTGTAGAGACTAGTCACGTCATAAGTACTCAAACTATCATACCCGTTACTGTGCTGATCCAACCTATTACCAAGCTGTCCTATTTCTCCAAGTCCTTTCCGAATTGCCTTCAAATTGATATTTCTCCTTGATACAACACCACGATCCCTAACCAAAATTCACCACACAAGAGACCCTAGTATAAAACCATAATGCCCTACGATCCATAAGTCGTTGACTCCTATTAAGCACCCCGAAGCACCACAACCGAGAGACCCACTCTAAAGATACCTTAAAACTATTTCCTTCACCCTCTTGATACTGAAATGCATAATCCCAATGATATAAAAATGCCACAAGTCTCGTCGCCGTCCAATGTAACTCTCAGTTTCTAGCCATATACAAATCTTGAAAATTCCAAATCGCTACATTTATATCTTGAATCCATTAGAACAAGTCTCGAGATTCATCTACTCTACTCAAATCTCAATTAAACTGACCCAATGGACCGAACGACCTATGCTCCATTAGCACACCAACACCCAAGGGAGTAACCCACACTCCTACCGAGCAAATTCTTTCTCCACGCACACTACATCTTTTATGAATAACAACTCAATCATTCAATGATTCCCATATACCCATAAAGTATAATACAACTTGTATCCAGAAATTTTCATTGCTCGAGTCATTCTCAAACTCCACCTCTGCAAGTCATAACTGATTCACCAGTATACCTCGAACTGAAACCAATACAACACATAATCGTGAAATCAACTTATCAATAGCAAACTCACTCATCTGTCTCAAAGCCATAGATCAAAACACATAATAACTCACAATACCCATACCCTATTACTGCCATAATACCGCAGTGAGATTCAACTAAATCCTTCATAAGCTCCTGTAACGCAAACCATCTAATACTTCAAATTATTTGCAAATCGCACATTCTCCCTTGAAATAGTCAAGCCAACTTCCACAAGCGATCCAAACTCAAATTGCAACATATATCATTCATTAGTAAAAGATAACTCTCTACAAAACATCATAGGGACCACACAACCTTAGGACACCTTGCGGAGGTAACCCACTTGGTTTGCCTCAAACAGACGTCTCTATATACTCTTCCATAATCATAACTATTACGCAATCATTTAATCTTCCGATTCTGAACTCATACGACATGAAAATATACTTCACTCCATAACTAAACAACATGAGAGGTCCTTCAACACACCCATAACTCGAGGCCATACGCCAAATCAATACAGAAATCAAACACCCAATAGTCCTTGCTAGATCTCAATTAAACTCTTCCCGTCACATTCAAACAATCTGAACACATCTCGCAGTCACATCATACTCACCACATAGCCATCCAGCCATTCATCGAGCCACGGAGTCCATTCATAGGGACACTACCAGACGTATAAGTCCAAAAACACGTGCTCACACAATCGAAACCTCTGTGCTCAAGATACAGTCACCATCCGACCTCAAGTCCTCCAGAATGTCCCATCATCAACACATTGAAATCACATATCGCACCTCATTCATGAAATCACAAGCTGTCGTTGCACTGCTGATATCGAGTGCCCATGTGTGCATATGGATGCGTGGAAGGAATTCAAAGAGTTACATTTCAAGCTGAATCAATGTCGCACGATAAGGAAAGAAAGATGGGAAATATATCCTAAATGCATTGTAGCCTCTCGAAGATAGGTATGGACGTTATTATACTGATCCGCAAGACTCAACTAGACACTTGCTCATGACTTGTAGAACCTATGAACCTAGAGCTATGATACCAACTTGTCACGACCCCAAATCTACTAGTCGTGATGGCACCTAACCCAAACCTCTAGGTAAGCCAACTAATAGTTATCCAATTTCAATAATATTAACAAGACAATTAAAGGAAAGTAATTTACTGAATCCTATACATTTTCCAAGGACTGGTAGTACAAATTATGAGCTTCTAAGAATAGAGTTTACAAAGCAAAAATGAAATAAATACATAATTTGTTTGAAAGGTACATAAACAGAACTTTATAGACCTAAAACTACCACGAACAACGGGAAGCTTCAACCGGAACGCAGGTACATCTTCAATCCAGCTCCCATCGAACACAACAATCTTAGCAGCCAACATCTGCACGCAATGTGCAGAATTCTAGCATCAATACAACCGACCACATGTACTGAGTAAGTAACAAACCTAATCTTAGGTTGAAAGCAGTGACGAGCTAACACTAGGTCGGGTCCAATAACAATATCTCACTAACAGTTCATAACAACATAATACAAGTACAAAAGAGGTATCTCTGAAGTAAAAATGCTCAGCTCATTCACAGTTCCAGAAAATGGTCATGATTTTCAAGTATCTCAGTGAAAAATCCCAAATCTCTTACCAAAAATGTCAAAAATACGAGTAAGTTTGAAACTGTAATTTTCCAAATATCCTTTCCACAAAAAATGAAAAATGTTTCATTTTCTTTCCAAATAACGAGTATATAATACCTCTCTATGCCCACATATCAATGTGTATAATAAGTCATGAATGACCTGATACCGTATAACATGAAGAAAAATGCATCTCTATGCCTGTATGTCATGTGTGCATGCAAATTCCATGCATCTGGGAGATGAATCATGTTCTCACATTCTCAAAGTACTCAATCTCATCGTTTCACACTTTTCACTCATCATGCTCAACCACTCGGTACTGTATATGTCCCAAACGGCCCAGGGAAGATCTATCCCGAAGTATATACGTCATTGACCATCAGTCACTCAGTACCCAGGAAAAACCAATCCGACCCCATGGAGAAGATCCATCTCCATGTATATAAATTATTCGGACAAGATCCATGTCCAGGGAAAATCCACCCCTCAATATAATCAAATGCGCTCACCGGGGATGTATACAGACTCCGGAGGGGCTCCTACAGCCCACGCACTATCATAAGCCAGATCCATGCATAAATCAATATAACATGCTGCGGCGTGCATCCCGATCCCATAAATGTCACTCTTAATCAGGATCTCAACCTCACTCAGTCATCAATCTCTCCAGTCTCACTCACGGGCTCACAATGTCATAAAACTAGAACGGCAACGATGATATGATGTATCAATAAACAACAACTGAGACTGAGATATGATATGAATGCATGAATATGACTGAGTACGAAATATCAATAAAATCAGTAAGATGACAACAAGAAACGACCTCTATGGGTCCTAAAAAGATCAACATAAAAGCCTAAACATGATATTTAGCATGATTGTCAGCTCAATTACTTTATCACATGGTGAAAACACATATATCAACAAAATACGTCCACTATACAGTGCCATAAAATAACAAAGTCCAATTTACAGGGTGCACGCCCACACGCCCGTCACCTAGCATGTGCGTCACCTTAATGCCAATCACATAACACGTAATGCGGGGTTCCATACCCTCAGCACTAAGTTTAGAAGAGTTACTTACCTTAAACAAGCCAATACCAATGCCGAGCAAGCCAAGAGATGCTCCAAAGATGGCATCATGTGCGTAGCGACCTTCGAATGGCTAAAAACTAACTAAAAATAACTCAAATACATCAAACAATGCTAAAGGAACCAATCCAAATCGAAAATGATCGAATCTTTAATCAAAAACCCAAAATCGGCCAAAAAGCCCAACCCGGGCCTGTATCTCGGAACCCGAAAAAACTCATAAAATCCGTCAACCCATTCAATTACGAGTCCAACCATGCTAGTTTCACTCAAATCCGACTCTGAATCAATGTTCAAAACTCAAAATTTCATATTATGAAACTTTAGGCTAAAACTCCCAATTTCCTCTTTAAAAATTCATCCACCAAAGCTAAAATCGAAGATAGGTTCACGAAATATAACTAAAACTGAGTAGTGAACACTTACCCCGATTTATATGGTGAATACCGCCTCAAAAATTTCAGATTTCCGAGCTCCCCAACTCAAAATATGTTAAATAAACAAAACCCTCGTTTTAACACTGTTCTGCCTCGTTTCTTATGCCAAAAGATCTCGAAACTCACTTTTTATTCCTCCAATGGATTCCTTGTGAAATTCTAGTCAAGTTAGGCTCTTGAATCACTCCATTTGACCTTATATTGAAGGAGATATGTTGGTTTCAATATTTGAAAATAGTGTAGATTTTTAAATACGAAATCAGTGGCAAATTTCGTAATTAATCTAAAAATGACCATAAACTCCTCATACAATGTCCAAATTCGACAATTCTTTTAGCTATGGCTCCGTAATTACGATACTGATCTAATGCTTCAATAAGAACAGAAATTGGAGCTCATTTGCTTAATGTAGTACCATTTATGTTTGAAGAAACGGCGTCGAAACATAAAAAAAAATGAGCGCAATACAACCCAAACCTATCCGAAACTCACTTGAGCCCCTTGGGACCCGGTACGAACATACCAACAAGTTTCATAAATAAAACGGACCTATTCGAGGCTTCAAATCACGCATAACAACATCAAAACGATGAATCGCACCCCAAATCAAACTTAATGGACTTTTCCAAACCTTCAAATTCTATTTTTTTCCAATTAGTGCCGAATATTTCTAGAAATATCCAATTTGTAGAACCATCAAAACTCCAATCCGAGTTCAAATGTTAAAAAGTCCAACTTGGTCAACTCTTCCAACTTAAAACTTCCAAATTGATTCCGTACAACCTGAAAACCAAAACCGACGATTCACACAAGTCATAATACATCATACAGAGCTACTCATGCCCGTAAACTACCGCGAAAATTATAAATGCTCAAAACGACCGGTCGGGTCGTTACAAACTTAATGACACGTGTCGCGATTTAATTGGTGTGTGGCAGATACCTGTTTAAAAGAAGCGATAAAACACAAAAGTGGTGTGTCATATACACATTTTTGAAAGGTTGAACGTGTAAAGTTACTCCCGTGGTCTACAAGTGTGTAATAGGGATTTGGGGACAAGCGCAAGTGGCAATCTATGTATTTACTCTAGAATTTTTATATTCATTTCAGAATCCACTATTCAACATAGAACTGATAGTGTTTAAATTCTTAATCAGCACCGGATATAATCATAAATTTGTGAATTAGAGTCAAATTAACTATTTATTTTTTCTAATTGGTGTCTATATATGATATAATATACATATATAAATTATATATAAATCATACAACCATCGCTTATTTTTAATTTATGTAGTTGGGTAAGTTATTATTTAGGTTAATTCTTCTAAAGAAAAATGGTTGTCAAGGAAATGTGTTGGGTTCCTCTGGGTCCGAATCCGATTAAGAAGAAGGACTGCTCCGGATGGTATAGGGGGATTTGCAGTTGTACCCTATATTTGTGTCACCTTTTAACTTATACCCTATTTTTAAAAATTATTGATTTGGTAGCCAGTTGACAAAAAAATCATAATAATATGACACTTATACCCCTGATAAATCGCGTAATCTGCAACCTCATTCATGAAAAAAGATCTCCTCCTCTCCTCTCAGCAGTTTTATCAAAAAACCAGAAACTTCATACTAATGTAGCATGGAGTTGTTTCATGTTGAAGCCAAAACTTCATGCTAATATAGCATGATGTTGTTTTACATTGAAGCTAAAACTTCATGCTAATGCATGCTGAAGTTATATATCCTGCAGTCTACAGTTTTGTCATGAGTGCTGAAGTTATTTAGTTCATTTGCTAAATCTTTAGTTTAAACATACTGAAGTTATTTAGTTCATTTGCGAAAACTCCAGACTAAACATGCTTAAGTTTTTGTCTTGCAGTATGTAATTTTTTAATGAGTTTTTGCTAATGCATGCTGAAGTTATATATCCTGAAGTCTACAGTTTTGTCATGAGTGCTGAAGTTATTTAGTTCATTTGCGAAAACTCCAGACTAAACATGCTTAAGTTTTTGTCTTGCAGTATGTAATTTTTTAATGAGTTTTTGCTAATGCATGCTGAAGTTATTTAGTTCAATTGCTAAAACTTTAGACTAAACATGACTAAGGCCTCATTTGTTTGCACTTAATGGAGGTCTGAATCTTAATCATGCAGATCTCAGATATTAAGTGCGTTTGTTTTTAAAGTCTGAATCTTAATTATTCAGATCTTAAT
>ML371900.1:119339-161166 GCA_005239525.1 Nicotiana knightiana | reverse complement strand
TTAGTAATTTAAATAACATCAAGTGACAGTTGAGTATTCTAACAGCTTGCTTGATACGTAAATTCCCTGTGGGATCGACTCTGGGCATAATACCCCGGATTATATTTGCAACGCGCGTTTAGTCTTTTATTAGACATAGTTGAGTGTGATCAGTGGACCCTCAAATTCTATCATGAAGAGTGACAATGTAACACCTTAGACTTTAGACAGTGTCCCTCATCGGCAAAAGCACAAGAGGGATGCTGGGTATATAAGCTAACAAGCCTTAGACCCTAGTGACGTGTTTTAAACTCGTGAGGGCCTAGGCCCAGAGAGGACAATATCACTAGCAGGCTGAGCTGTTACAGATGGTATCAGAGTCACTCTTGTGTCAGCCTTGCCGATGGTGGGTTAGAGTTCAACCGAGTCTAGAAAAATCCCGGTTAGACGGGGCAAATCTCTGTGCTGAGTCTAGGCGAATCCCATGCGGTGCGGCGAACCCAGCGAGAATGTAACACCCCAGGCTTTAGACAGTGTCCCACATCGGCTAAAACACAAGAAGGATGCTGGGTATATAAGTTAACAAGCCTTAGACCCTAGTGACACGTTTAAACCCGTAAAAACCTAAATACAGAACGGATAATATCACTAGCAGGTTAGGCTGTTACAGACATTCCCTAAATAATTTAATTTACTACTAATATTTCAAAGAGAGAGGAAGGGGAAAAAGCACCAAAGCATAGAAAAGAATAATAAAAGACTATCATCAGGCTTCTATTAAGTCTTTCTAATTTACCTTTATCAATAGTATATTTTTTCAAAGAATACTTATATCAACACGGTAGTATTCTTTTGAATCTGCAAGTGCCAATAACTTTATTACTTTCTTTATTCAGTAGTAAGTTGTTACTTTCACGGTGGTTCAAGAAGGAAAACTTTTGATCAGTTCAAAACGTTAACTTGACTTTTTCTTTATTTTATGTGTATAAGGTCAATTAAGCACAAGTGTATGTTAAAAAATTGTTTTTGTGTCACTATAAGTAGACCTCTAATAAGCTGATTTCACAAAGCATCTCAAAAAGATATTTAAGAAATGGCTCAACCTAAAGTTAGCAAAATAAGTATCTGTGTTCTCCTCTTTTGCTTTCTTCTCATGTTTGCTTCTAGTGAGTAATTCTTAAGTATTTGTTTCTCATTTGTAGTTTACGTTTTGTGTTTTCTATGTATTGAGGGTTGTTCCTAGTGGCAGAGACAACCTTTAATAATGAGTATCATGTGACATTGCTTTGTGATTTTTTTATATGTATATATATAATTATATCAAAAACAATATGTATAGATATATAATAGGCCGAAATACTGCTTGAAAGTATACAACAAATATCAATTTGGTACAATTTCTTAAAGAAATCAACCAAATAACATGCTTTATTTTGCAGCAGAAGAGCGTGTTGGCTAAACTTATAAGTTGGTCAAGTTGACTTATAAGTACATTTTAACTTATCTACTAATTTGGTAAAATATTCAAAGGGCTTATAAGTCAAAATTAATCCAATTTATGATTTTTAGCTTATAAGCACTTGATTAAGATTTTTTATTTTAATCTTACTAATTTTTTTAATTTTCAATTAATACCTTTCCCAAAACAAAACTCCTAACTTTCTCTGCATTTCATGTTCATCGTTCCTCATTTTTTATACAAAGAAAAATATATCATTCTTTTTAGAACGGACTAATTAGAAAAGTTTGTCATCTAAATTGAAACAAATGGAGTAACTATTTTCATATAAAATCAATTTTAGCACTTAAAAATACTTTTCTTCACTTAAAATATAGTAGCAGATATTTACAATAACCCAGACGAATTCTAAGAGCCCGTTTGGACATAAACTTTTTTCCTTTTTCTCAAAAAAATTCACTTTTTTTTTTCGAAATCAGCGTTTCTTCATAAAATTTTCAATTTTCACTTGAAGATGCATTTTGGAAATTTTCGAAAACTTGAAAAACTCCAAAAAGTTATTTTTCAAAATTTTCACTCAAATCACTGACAAAACTCCAAAAACAACCCAAACTGAAATTTATGTCCAAACACAACTCTAAATTTTAGATACTATTTTCACCATTTTTTGTCCAAATGCCTACTAAGTATCTTTACTATGGTACTATGTGCAGAGGTGCAAATAACAGAAGCAAAACACTGTGGGAAGCCAAGCAAAAGCTGGAACGGGAAGTGCTTTCCCAAGAAGTGTCACCATTGGTGCAAGAAGAAGGATGATGCAGATTATGGCAATTGCTACCATGGAGATTGCTACTGCTACTACCATTGCTGAAAATAAATGGATCTGAATCTATTGCCATTTCATATATAAATGGCACTATCTGTCTTATGTAATATATAGATAAATAAGTGTTGATATTACATGGTTATAGCAGCTATATATGGCCATAATCTATATGGTCAATCTAAATGTCTTTGTTCTATGATGTGTTAATGGCGTTTGAAAATATTTCATATCCTTTTTGTTTCACACTCTTAATAAAATAATTTGGCACAAAAAGAATAAAATTTTGGAATTTTGCAATAGGATTTAGTTGAATTTGAACGGGGGTGGCAAAGTTAGTTTACTATTATTTTTTAAAATTACTGATTAATGATTATTGAAAAATTTAATTGTAATTATTTAATAAATGACTTAGTCTATCTATCTATTCGTATTATTATAAAAACATGAATACAATATCGGTTTATAAAAATAACTTGATAATATTAAATATAATAACTCACAATAAAAGGACATAAACGGATTCTTGACATTAACCTTGTAATTCTATTAGTTTTAGGACATAATACTACACGTTAGGAATCCTACGTGAACCAAACGAAATTCTTAAACCTACCGTATAGGACTTTCACACAAACAAAATTTTNAAAAAAAAAAAAAAAAAAAAAAAAAAAAAGAGGAAAAAGAACTCTTCAATAAGGAAGCAAATTGTCTTCAAATATAAAATATAAATTAAATAAACAAGACAAGTACCCATTAAGAAGGAATAAAATTTTTGAATACAAAAATCCTTAAATAAAAAAGAAAATAGTTTTTCAAGAAGTATTATCTAATTTAAGAAGGAACAAAATTTTTCTACCAAAAAACGCAGAAATATGTGGGTATTCTTTAATTCTTTAGAGACATGATTATTAGTTAGAAAAGCTAAACGAGAGGTTTAGATACAGGTCTTTGAATTCTCTTTCCTTTATATTCAATAAACAAAAATTCCTTGTGTATCATAAAAATTATAAACGGACTCATGAAGATTAGGTGCAAGATCAACTACCATACAGTTTTATGCTTACGAGTTAGGAAAATCATCCAATTGATAATATTGCTAAAACTTATGTTGCGGAAAGCAAATTCTTGTGGTGCTAAAATATTGAGTTTTCATCTGCAATGTTATAATTTTTTGTTTTATCTTGCAGATTTTTGTCACGATCCGAAATTCACATCTTTGGGTTGGGGATGACACCTAACATTTTACTTGCTAGGCAAGTCAACGTTAAAACAATTTATCCATTTTTAACAGTTTTTAAATTAAGTGATAAGAAAGAAACTGAAATAACTGCAATAACCCAAAATAAAAATGCGGAAGCCATCAGAACAAAAATAATTAATACAACCCTGGACCTGGTGGCACTAGTGCATGAACTACTAGAATAGTACAAATAAGAGCCTGAATAAAACATAAGCTGTCTGAGGGAAAATGCACAGCTAATAAAAAAAAGTGAAGGGGACTCTAGGAGTTGCGGACGCTGAACAGATGTACCTCAAATCTCCGCAAGCTACCCAACCAGAGCATGCTAATAACCTCCGTTGGGATCGACTCCAAAATATGCACAAGAAGTGCATAATGTAGTATAAGTACAATCAACCCCATGTACTCTGTAAGTGCCACGCCTAACCTCGACGAAGTAATAACGAGGCTAAGGCAGGTCACTTACACTATAACTTGTACGCAGTATCAAATAAAAATGGGAAAGGAAAATATACAATGAAATAAAGAAGTTAACTGAAGATAATAGCTAAACCCTAGAACAGTAACCAACATCGATCAAAATTACCAATCTTTGGAGTTTCATATGCAAAATACCAAAAAAAAAAATCAACACATCTCAAGGAAAGAGGAACACATAGATCGTTGCGGCGCGCAATCCGATCCCACCGTACAACATAATACGCCCTTATTCTACCGTAATAACATCAACAATCATAAATAAGTATATTATGTGGCACAACCCGATCCTACCGTATAACAAAAACAGTATCGCAATTCTCCCTTATTTCACTGTATCAATCCACCACTATTCCAAATGTTGCGACGTGCAATCTGATCCCACCATATCAGTACAAATCTATGCTTATTTCATCATGTCAATTAGCCCTTATTTCACCCATTACGGTGTGCAACCCGATCCCACCATATCAATACCAAATATTCAATCAGCACAACAATCAGTAACTCAAATCACAAGAATCTCTACAATTTATGAATATGAAGTAGAATCAAAAAGAAAAACTCGTACCAACTTGGGAATTCACATATGTAATATTACACGATAAGAGAAGTCTAGTAAATGACAATTAAAGGTGCACTCAAGTCAACTAAGGCAAATAACAGCGAGTCATGAAAGTATGAGAATGTCTAACCTTTTCTTTAACACGGCGAACAATGATTAACAAGTAGTAAATAAATCATGGAAGGCATTTAAAGCATACAATAGTTAAGATATGGAAGGAAACAATTAAGGAAAAGCGAAAAATTAGGGAAACAAGTAATTCGGCTGCGTATAAGCACCCGTCACCTAGAATATACGCCGCATACATGAATTCACATAACACATAGTCCGAGGGTTCCTAGTTCCCTCAAATTAATGTTAAACTCAACACTTACCTCGCTTTAAAAATTAACTCAAAGCTCAACCACGACTTTGCCTTTCGAACTAGGCTCCGAACCAACCAAATATAGCAAATTATCAACCCCGCGATTCAAAATAAGCCTTAGGAACTACCCACGAGTGCAAAAGGTTCAATTTTTGTCATTATTGAAAAAGTCAACAAAAGTCAACTCCCGGCCCCGCTTGGTCCAAACCGAAATTCAAACAAAAAGCCGATTAGTCATTCACCCACGAGCCTGATTATGTAATTTGTTTCAAAATCCAACCTCAATTTGTGATCTAAATTAGAACTTTACCAAAAATCACTAATTCCACCCAAATCCCTAATTTCTACCATAAAAATCCTAGAGTATAAATTGAAATCTTATGAAATGTATTGGTTAATTGAAAGAAAGTAGGTTACAATCACTTACTAATGAATTAGGGAAGAAGAGTTCTTGGAAAATCGCCACTAAGGTTTCTAGGTTTGAAAATGTGAAAGAATGAACCAACATCCCATTTTACCCTGTTTTACCCGGCTGCAGTTGTCGCAATTGCGACACAAAGTTTTCAATTGCGATCACTTCTTGGCAAATGCGAAAAACCCCTGAGCCGATATCTTTGCAAAAGCGATATATACTGTCGCAAATACGAGCCAAGAGTTTCGCAAAAGCGATCATTAGACTTGGAAATGTGAGTCTGTCTTGGTCTGCTTCCAGTTGCAAATGTGACCATTTGTTCACAAATTCGAACCTTGCCCCCGACGCATTGCGGACTTTTCTTCGCAAAAGAGAAGCTGAACCAGCCCCCTCAATCATCACAAATGTGATCCTGACTTCGCATTTGCGAAGCTCGCATTTGCGATCAAGTCCTCGCAAATGCGAGATCTACAGACCTGATGCACCAGTATTCCATTTAAGTTCAAAAATCACTCGTAGCCTATTCGAAACTCATCCGATCCCTCGAGGCTCCAAACTAAACATGCACACAAGTCCAAAAACCTCATACGAACTCGCTCGCTCGCACGCGTGATCAAAACACCAAAATAACACCTAAAACTACGACTCGGACACCCAAATCAAATGAAACTTTTAATGAAACATAAGAACTTTTATTTTAACAACTGAACATCCGAATCACATCAAACCAACTCCGATTTTTATCAAATTTTATAGCAAAGTCATAAATATAGTAATGGACCTATACCGAGTTCCAAAACCAAAATATGGACCCTGTATCGACAAAGTCAAACATTGATCAAATCTTTAAATTCATTAAACCTTTAAAACTTCAAAATTTTCGACAAAAAAGCGATAACTCGAGCTAGGGACTTCTGAATTTAATTCTGGGCATACGTCCAAAACCCAAATCCTGATACGGACCCACCGGGACCGTCAAAACATGAACCCAAGTCCCTTTACTCAAAATATTGACCGAAGTCAACTCAAATGGATTTTTCAGGCAAAATTTCATATTTTCTCAATTTTTAACATAAAGGCCTTTCGGAAAAATATCGGGATTTTGCACGCAAATCGAGGACGGTTAAAAGACGCTATTAGAGGCTTTGAAACACAGAATTAAGGTTTAAAACTCTAGATGACCTATCAGGTCATCACTTTCTCCACCTTTAAAACAACCGTTCGCCCTCGAATGGAGATAGAAAAGTACGTGGACTGGTGAAAAGGTGTGGATATCTACTTCGCATGTCCAACTTGGACTCCCATATAGCTAACTCGACCGACTGAACTCTCCACTGCGTTCGAACTGAAGATAACTTTTTGACCTCAACTGTCGAACTTGCCGGGCTAGAATAGCCACCTACTCCTCCTCGTAAGCCAAATCCTTGTCCAACTGGACTGAGCTGAAATCTAACACATGGGACAGATCTCTGTGATACTTCCGAAGCATAGACACATGGAACATTGGATGGACTGCTGATAAACTAGGTGCCAATGCGAGTCTGTAAGCCATCTCATCAATCTCTCCAAAATCTCTAAGGTCCTGATATACCTAGGGATCAACTTGCCCTTCTTCCTAACCCTCATCACACCCTTCATGGGTGAAACCTAAAGAAACACCCTCTCTCCGACCATGTATGCAACATCACGAACTCTACTATTGGCATAACCCTTCTTCCTAGACTGAGCTGTGCAAAGTCGATCCCGAATAATCTTGGCCTTATCCAAGGCATCCAGTACCAACTCGGTACCTAACAACCGAGCCTTCCCCGGTTTCAACCATCCAAATAGTGAACGACACCCCCTCCCGTATAATGCCTCACAAGGAGCCATCTTAATGCTCAACTGGTAGTTGTTGTTTTAGGCATACTCCACAAGTGGAAAAATATGATCCCAAGAACCCCCGAAATCTATGAGAGAAGCGTAGATCATATCCTCCAATATCTAAATAGTGCGCTCAGACTGTCCGTCTGTATAAGGATGAAATGTTGTGCTCAACTCAACTTGCGTTCCCAACTCATGTTGTATTTCCCTCCAGAAGTACAAAGTGAACTGCATACCTCGATCAGAAATCATAGACACAGGCACACCGAGAAGACTGAGGATCTCGTAGATGTAAATCTCAGCCAACCGCTCTGAAGAATAGGTAACTTCCACAGGAATGAAATGTGCTAACTTGGTCAGCATGTCCACAATAACCCATACCGCATCAAACTTTCTCTGAGTCTCTAGGAGTCCAGCAACAAAATCCATAATGTTACACTCCCACTTCCACTCAGGAATCTCTAACTTCTGAAGCAAACCACCAGGTCTTTTAGGCTCACACTTTACTTGCTGACAATTTAGACACCGAGCTACATATGCAACTATATCCTTCTTTATCCTTCTCTACCGATAATGTTTCTGCAAGTCCTGATACACCTTGGCGGCACCCGGATGAATAGAATACCGAGAACTATGGGCCTACTCAAGAATCAACTCACGAAGCCCATCTAAACTAGGCACACAATTACAACCCTGCGTCCTCAAAACTCCATCATCTCCAATAGTAACCTAGTTGGTACCACCGTGCCGCACTATGTACCTAAGGACAAGAAAATGAGGGTCATCATACTATCGCTCCCTGATGCGCTCAAACAAGGAAGACCGAGCGATTATACAAGCTAAAACACGACTGGGTTCTGAAATATATTCAACCGCACAAACTGATTAGACAAAGCCTGAACATCTGATTCAAGCAGTCTCTCTTTGACTAGAATGTATGCAAGGCTGCCCATACTCACTGTCTTTTTACTCAAGACATCAGCCACTAAATTGGCTTTCCCGGGATGACACAAGATGGTGATATCATAGTCTTTCAATAGATCCAATGACCTCCTCTACCTCAAATTGAGACTCTTTGGTTTGAAAAAATAATGTAGACTCCGATGATATATGAAAACCTCGCACGACACGCCGTAAAGATAATGCCTCCAAATCTTCAGCGCATGAACAATGACTGCCAACTCTAAGTAGCGAACAAGGTAATTCTTCTCGTGAACCTTCAGCTTCCGTGACGCATATGCAATCACCCTGTCATCTAACATCAATACTACATCGAGCCCAATGTGAGATGTATCATAATACACTGTATAAGAACCTGAACCTGTGGCAACACCAACACCGGCATCGTAGTCAAAGCAGTCTTAAGCTTCTAAAAGCTCGCCTCACACTCGTCTGACTATTTGAAGGGGGCACCCTTCTAGGTCAACCTGGTCAACGGGGCTGCTATAGATGAAAACCCCTCCACGAACAAAAGGTAATAACTCGCCAAACTTAAGAAACTCTGAATCTCCATTGCTGAACTGGGTCTAGGCCAGTTCTGAACTGCCTCGATCTTCTTAGGATCCACCTGAATGCCATCTGCCGATACTATGTGCCCTAAGAAAGCGACCGAGTCCAACAAAAACTCGCACTTGAAAAACTTGGCATACAACTGGCTATCTCTCAGAGTATGAAGTGCAATCCGAAGATGTTGTTCGTACTCCTCTTGACTGCGGGAGAAGATCAAGATATCATCAATAAACACAATCACAAAGGAATCCAAATAGTGCTTGAACACCAGGTTCATCAAATCCATAAATGCAGCTGGGGCATTCGTCATCCCAAATGACAGGAATAGAAACTTATAATGCCCATATCAAGTCCGAAAAGCTGTCTTAGGGACATCAGATGCCCTAATCCTCAACTGATGGTAGCCAGACCTTAAATAAATTTTCGAAAACACCTTGGCACCTTGAAGCTGATCAATTAGGTCATCAATCCTCGGCAATGGATACTTGTTCTTGATGGTTACTTTGTCCAACTACAGGTAATCTATGCACATCCTCATCGATCCATCTTTCCTCTTTACGAACAACACAGGCGCACTCCAGGGCGAGACACTAGGTCTAGTGAAGCCCTTATCAAGCAAATCTTGCAACTGCTCCTTCAATTCTTTCAACTCTGGAGTGGCTAAACAATATGGAGGAATAGAAATGGGTTGAGTGCCCGGAGACAAATTAATACAAAAGTCAATATCTATGTCAGGTGGAATCCCTCACAGATCTTCATGAAACACCTCTGGAAACTCACGAACAACTGGTACTGAATCCATGGAAGAAACCTCCACACTAGAGTCGCGGACATAACCAAATAAGCGAAACACCCCTTATCGACCATGCATAGAGCCTTCACATAAGAGATAACCCTGCTTGTAGAGTGGACAGGAGTACCTCTCTACTCTAATCGAGGCAACCCCGGCAAGGCTACAGTCACCGTCATGGCGTGAAAATTCAATATAGCATGATAAGGTGATAGCCAACCCATACCCCAAATGGCATCAAAATCTACCATATCGAGAAGTAGGAGATCTACGCTAGTCTTAAGACTCCCAATACTAACCATACACGAACTATAGACACGATCTACAACAGTAGAATCTCCCACAAGTGTGGATGAACACAGGAGAACTCAATGAACCAAGGCACAACCAGATATGAAGCAAAATATGATGACATATAGGAATAAGTAGAGCCCAAATAAAATAGAACTGAAGCATCCCTATGGCAAACTAAAACAATACATGTGATAATAGCATCAGATGACTCAGCCTCAGGCCCGACTGGGAAAGCATAACATCGAGGCTAGGCCCCACCACTCAGAATTGCATCTCTAGGACAACCTCTAGCTGATTGGACTCCACCTCTAGCAGCCTGAACTCCACCTCTAGTGTCCTAACCTCCACCTCTAATGGCCTGACCTCCACCTCTGGATGCCTGACCCCTGCCTCTAGTTGGCTGAGCGGGCGGTGATGTAATCGGTGCCGGAACCATGGTTCGAGAACTCTGTTGTAGCGTGCCGCCAAATAATCTCGATATGTCCTCTTGATATGCCCAAAACCACCACACTCAAAACATCCATCCTGCAGATGTGGCTGCTGAAACTCAGGCTGACCTGAACGGGCTGGATAACCACAGTGATTACTTTGAATCAGAGGTGCACTTATAGGAGCTAATGGTGCACTGTAGATTGGCTATCCAAAATAAAGCACATAAAGACCACGACTCCCTGAAGCACCGTGGGATTCTTGAATCACCAAATGAAATGGTCTGGGAGGATGACCCCTACCAAAAGTACCACTGCCTCTAGATGAGGCACTACTGAAGCCACCGGAATGAGGAGGCCTCTTATCAGACCCTTGCCCTCTCTACTGTGAAAGAACTACCTCGATTTGTCTTGTGACATTAGCAGTCGTATGAAAAGAAATCTCACCCCCGTCTTCCTTGTCCATCTTTAGCCTGATAGGGTGAGTGAGTCCATCAAAAACCTCCGCATCCCCTCTCTCTCAGTAGGAAGCAGAAGAAGAGCATGACAGGCTGGATCCACAAAATGGGTCTCATACTGAGTGACTGACATACTGCCCTACTGGAGATGCTCAAACTACCGGCGGTAGTCCTCCCTCAGTGTGATCGGAAGGAACTCCTATAAAAATAACTGAGTGAACTGGTCCCAAGGAAGAGCAGGTGACCGAGCTGTTCTGGTCAACAAATAGTCTCTCCACCACTTTATGGCGGAACCCATCACCTGAAATACAGCAAAATCGACCCCATTGATCTCAAATATACCCATGTTCCACAGTACCTCATGACTGCGGTCAAGATAATCATGTGAGTCCTCAGAAGGTGCACCACTAAAGTGAACTGGAAAAAGCTAACTAAACTTGTCCAATATCAATAAATCCTCAAAAGACATGGCGGGTTCATCATCGGTCTATGCCGCAACAACCGGCTGAACTACCCAAACTAGTGGGCTGTTGGAATCTAATACTGGGGAGACATTTGATCTGGAGTGTGAGTAGCGGGAGTTTGTATTCCTCCCCCAGCCTGAGAGACGGCTGATGCCTTAGGAAATATACCGGCCTGGGCCACACTCTCCATAAGTGTCACAACCTGGAATTCCCATCATCGGGACCGTGATGGAGCCTAACATTTAAATTGCTAGGCAAGCCAACGTTAGAGAATCATTAAGCCAATTCTTATACATTTCAGTAAATAACAAAAAATAAGCTATAACGAGTTAAGGCGAGTGTGGAATAATATAAAGAAACCTCGATATCTACTACAACTCGGATATGGTATCACAATTCACAAACTTCTAAGATTTACTACAAGTAAAGTCTAAAGAAACAAAATTGTTTTGAAAGGAAATAAATAGTAAAGTGCAGTGCCTAGAAGGGGACTCCAGGATCTGTGGACACCGACAGATCTACCTTGGGTCTCCTGTCGGATGAATCCATCAGCTAACCTCACGATCAGCTCGGACCAACACTAAAATCTGCAGCACAGAAGTGCAGAGTGCAGTATCTGTACAACCGACCCCATGTACTGGTAAGTGCCGAGACTAACCTCCACGAAGTAGTGATGAGGCTACAACAGGTCACTCACACTACAACCTATACGTAATATATATGATAAAAGCAGAACAGGAAGACAAAATAGAAATAAGCAGTAATTTGCAAGAAATAACTACAACTCTCGAAAATAAATCAGCAGTGTTCAAAACTCTAAACTCACCGGCGACCTTTCCACGACATCCACCGTCGGGGGCCAACCACCACCAGTGGCTGCGCCGCCTCCCCAACCTCCCCCATTATCGCCTAACCATCTACAATCACAAACAACAATCCCCAACCCATGGATTATGAAAAAATCTTAAAACCTACTACCATTAATGCCCCCATGAAAACCCTAGCTACGTTACCATTGAAACCAGTTGAATTCCTTCACGGAGAACCAATTGTGAAGTGGAAGAAACAAGAAGTAAAGCAATCTATCGTACAACAAGGGCTTCAAATTGCAGTTCTTGGTAAATTTTCATGTGGGAAGCCTGTTATTAGTGAAGTAGGTAAAGTAATTCAAATTCAATGTGAGATTAAAGGCCATTGTTCAGTTGGTTTAATTGAAGATGATCATGTGTTGATTAGGCTGTCATTATTGGAGGACTATGTTCATCTTCTTTCAAAGACATCATTTCATTTAAAAGCTCAATCATACATGTGGTAGATGTGTTATACAAAATGGAATCCATGGTGGACACCTAATGAAGAGACTCCCATTTCCATAGCCTCGATTAGCTTTCTAGAACTGCCTCCTAATTTCTTTGGTAAGTGTATTTTCATTAGCTCGTGCAGTAGGTAATCCATTACATGTAAACCTAGCAACTCAAGATGGGACTAGACCTAGTTGTGCTAAGGTGAAGTTAGAAATTAAATTGTTAGGTAAGTTCCCTCATCGTATTAAGATTGTGGAAGAAACTGATGAATCTGGGCCAGAAGAGTTTAAATGGATTAGGATTAAGTATGATTATATGCCAAAATATTGCAAGCCTTGCAAAAAACAAGGGCATAGTGAGGTAGAATGCTGGGTAATTCATCCTAAATTACACAAGAGATTTGATGAAGATGTTGAGGATCAAGGCACGGAGAAGACAGTTGTGGTGAGTATTGAAGCAATTGGTACAACTACAAATTCAGCAAAGGTTCTAGCAAGTGGAAAGGTGGTTGGTAAGCCATCTACTAATCATGCCAAGAAGGAATGGATGCAAGCAAGGAAGAACAAATACCAACAGGATAATAGGGGTCACATTGTTGATAACAAACAAGGAAAGGAAGCTGACAAGGGTAAAGGGAAGGCCAAACTTGACGATGTAGCAACCAAGAATAAGTTTAATGCACTAGAGGTTGAGGAATTTCATCAACCTACTCTACAAATTACTGAAGGCAAAGGTGAGGATCATAGAAATGGTAAGAAGAAGGAACATGGGAAAAACCAATCCAAGAAGGGTCAGGTGAAGGAAAAGGAAGGAAATACCGGAGTGTTAAGCCCTAATCCTAAGGCTTCTGGGGTTAGGGCTGGGAAAGATGCTAACACTAAACTAGATGGAGAAGGTAATCAACATGAACTTAAGCGTGTGAAGAAAGAACCAGTTGAGAAAGTGTTTGAAGATCAGCATAATGGGAACTTAGCTAAGCCTAATTCTATTGTTCCTAGTGATCAAAGTACTGATGAAAGGGATAACAAGAAATCCACAATCAACTGGGTTAATAGAAGTTTTGGAACTAGCAAAGAGGAGCTAAGACAATCCAATGTGACTACAAACCTATCATGCCAAGATATTCCATCTCAAACATTTACAGATTTTAGGCAGTTGAGGACCTTGATGAGGTAAAATCAACAAAGGTTTTATGGAGTGATGAAATAGAGGTGGAGGATGATCAACTAGGCATGACAAAGACAACATGAGGCAAGGTGAAGAAGTACAACACTCAACCTGGCAATAGGCTGGCGATCCCAGGCCTAAAGCTAGGCTCACCAGGCGTTAGGCTGGCGATGCCAAGCCTAAAGCCAGGTCACCCAGGCGTTAGGCTGGTGACACCAGGCCTAAAGCTAGGTCACCCAGGCGTTAGGCTGGCGACGCCAGGCCTGGCGCCAGGTTCACATGATGAGACAGCCACAGTAAACCCTATCCCTAGTGTAACTGGAGAGATTATAGAGGGTGTTCCAGTGTATGAATTAGAGAAAAAACTTGATGGAGATGATAATGTGAAGGTTAGGGATGATACAATGTAGTTAGATCAAAACACAGGCAATAGAAAGGGTGGTGATATCAATAGAACTGACATTTCTGAGCAGACTACTGCAATAACTCCTGGGCTAAGCAGTGTCTATGAGAAGCAATTCAAAATGATGCAGGCTATTGTTGCTTCCAAGGAGAATAGAAAGGAAAATGCTGAATATCGGGAAATTGTTCCAAGAGCATCTTGGTAAATAGAGGAAGTGCCTATGGAGTATGGCACTGATCAAATTATGCAGCTGCAAGTTAGTGTTCCACTGAAGACTCATCTACATCATTTACATGATTTAGTTACACACAATGTGGAACCAATTGATGAAGAATTAATGAGACAAAGTCCAATGGAGGATGAAGGAGATGATGAACTTACAGTAGAAAACTTCAAACAAGTGACCAGGGAAGGAGATTTATCACCCACAACTAGTGTTAAAGGAGGTAAGAAAACAAAGAAGAATCAGAATAAAGAGCCACCACAACCATCAAGAATAATGCCCAGAAGGGAAGCTTTTATAAGTAAATGATGATGATCAAAACATTAATATGGAACATAAGGTCTGTGAATACACAGCAGGCCTTTCCTAGGGTGATCAACATGAATAAGTAGCATAACTTTTGTGTAGTTGCATTGATGGAGCCTTTTCAAAAGAAGAGACACATTGATAGATATAGAAGAAGGTTGAATTTGGATACTTCTTATGCAAATATTAATGAGAAAATATGGTTGTTATTTGTTGCAGTGGTGGAATGGGAATTAGTGGAGGATACTGTGACTATGAGAGTGTTTCACCATGACCTGGGGCAGCACATGATGATGATATTTGTTTATGCAAAATGTTCAGTAGTTGATAGGTTGGAATTATGGGATCATTTTTATTACTTAGAAAGTGATATGAAATTGCCATGGTTGGTAATATTGCATGAAGATGAGAAAATAAGAGGACTTCCAGTACACCCTCCTGAATGTGAGGATTTTGCATTTTGTGTAAACTCTTATGGTTTGTTTAAGCAAGGATTTGAAGGAAGTCCATTTACATGGTGTAATGGGAGATCCAATGCTGCGTGTATATTCAAAAGATTAGATAGGATCTTTGTGAATTTTCCATTTCAGAACATGTTGCCAAAAGTTGAACATCTAATCAGAAGTGGATCAGATCATGCATCATTGTTAATGATATGTGGGGAGCAGACCACCAATTTTGTCAAGCCTTTCAGGTTCTTGAACTTTTGGAATAAGCATGATACATTTATGGATGTGGTGAGGCAGAATTGGGAAGCTGAGTATCATAGGGGATCCGTTTTTTATGTTCAAGCAGAAGCTCAAGAGGGTGAAGGCATCATTGTTAAAATGGAGTAGGGAAACATTTGGTGATATCTTCAAACAGTTTGCTATTTTGGAGGACATTTTAGGGTGAAAGAGATGTTGTTTGAAGAAGAGCCTACAATTGAGAACAATATTGTGCTTCAAAAGGCTCAATCTGAATTGATGAAATACTTGAGTATTGAGGAGCAGTATTGGAAGCAAAAAGCTGTTTGCTGAAGGAGATAGGAATACAAGTTTCTTTCAATATCATGTCAATGGAAAAAGAAAGAAACTGCAAATGAAGAGGATCAAAAGTTGAAGTGGGGTATGGATTGAAGACCAGGAGCAATTGGCTACTACTGCAGTGGACTTCTATCAAAAACAGTTTACAAATGAAGGTGATGCTTCTGACTTTTCCTTGCTCAATAATGTACCTTCAATGGTCACTATGGAGCAGAATTTGGAACTTAGCAGATTGCCAACAATTGAAGAGGTAAGGACTGTAGTTTTTGAGCTTAGTGGGGAGTGCTAGTGGTCCAGATGGATTCACTGGCCTGTTTTATCAAACATGCTGGGATGTTATTGGTGCTGATATACACAACATGGTGTTACACTTCTATGGAGGAGTTGCACTGCCTAAATCCATCACTCACACCAATCTAGTGTTGCTGTCTAAGAAACCTAGAGTTGAGACCTTTTCTGACTTAAGACTATCATCTTGAGCAACTTCATTAACAAGGTCTTGTCTAGGATGTTACATAATAGATTGTAGAGTTTTTTTCCTTCTTCAATATCTCGTAATCAATCTGGATTTTTGAGGGTAGGAGTATATGTGAGAACATCTTATTGACTCAAGAAATTTTCACTGACATATCGTTAAAGGGAAAGCCAGCTAATGTGGTGATCAAGCTTGATGCCTATGATAGGGTTTCATGGAAGTACTTATTGCATGTACTAAAGAAGATGGGATTTTATGAGAACTTCATCAACATGGTGTGGAACTTGGTGTCAAATAACTGGTACTCAGTATTGGTGAATGGGCACTCCTCAGGGTTCTTTAAGTCTACAAGGGGTGTGAAGCAAGGAGATCCCCTATCCTCAGCATTGTTCATTCTGTCAGCTTAGGTACTTTCCAGGTCTTTGAATAAGCTCTTTGAAGACAAGTCATTTGTAGGATTTGGAATGCCTAAGTGGTCTGATCCTTTAAACCACTTGGCATATGCTGATGATACTATAATCTTTGCTTATGCTCATCCTCCATCCTTGAGCAAGATTATGGCAGTATTGGGGAAGTATGAGAATATATCATGCCAGATGATCAACAAAGATAAGAGTTCATACTACATGTATTCAATGAATTCTAATGGATTGTATCAGGAAGTTGGAGCTATTATAGGATTTGCAAGAGTTAAATTCCCCTTCACATATCTAGGGTGTCGTATTTTTTACACTAGAAGGAGGAAGGACTATTATGAAGATCTTATCAAGAAAGTAAAGGCTAAATTGCATTCATGGAATGGAAAGTTGTTGTCCTTTGGAGGAAAGGCAACACTCATTTCTAGTGTGTTGCGAAGTATGCCAGTGCACATGTCATCAATCCTTGATCCACCAAAAAATGTCCTGGAGCATCTTCATAAGATTTTTGCTAGGTTCTTTTGGAGCACAAAGGAAGAAAGGAGAAGTAGACATTGGGCTTCATGGAAAAATATTTGCCTTCCCAAAGAGGAACGGGGCCTAGGTTTTAGGTCCTTACATGATGTGTCAAGGGCATTGTTTGCTAAACTATTGCGGAGGTTTAGGACCAAAAAAATTTTGTGGTCTAATTTCATGTGGAATAAGTATTTAAAGAAAGAGATACCAATGATGGTGCAGTTTAGAAGGGGGTCTCATGTTTGGAGACAAATGCTGAATGTTAGGGAAGAAGTAGAACAAGAGATCCTATGGGAATTGAATAGTGGAATAAATAATATTTGGCATGAAAATTGGACTGGATTGGGTGCAATTTATCGCGTATTACCTGAAGACTTTCCAATCAATAAAAATCTTCAGGATGTGGCAGAATTGCGGCAAGGTGAAACATGGGATGATCAGCTGCTAGATCAAACTTTCAATGAGGAAATTGCAGAACATATAAGGCTAAATGTGCATTATGAAGGCAGTGAGGGATATTGGGATAGGACATACTGGAGGCCAACTCCTTCAGGAAAGTTCAGTGTTAGAAGTGCTTGGCAAATATTAAGGCATATGGATAATCCTAATCAGGAATTCAAGTTAATGTGGATTAAAGGCTTACCATTCAAGATATCCTTCTTCTTGTAGAGATTGTGGAGGCAGAAAATAGCCACTTATGACATGTGGAGGAGGCAAGGGAAAATGGTGATGTCTAGGTGTTGGTGTTTTCGGCAGCCCCAAGAGGAATCTATTGAGCATATATTTGTCACAAGTCCTATTGCCTCTAAAGTATGGAACTTGTTCATGGGGGATGCTGGAACTACTGTGCTATTGACTCAATTGAAGCAGGTTATAAGGCATTGGTGGTATGCTCACTGTTGTCCAAAGTTAAAGCCATTGTTTCCAAAAGTACCAGCTATCACCACTTGGGAACTTTGGAAGAGAAGAAATGCATGTAAACATGGGGGTTCAGTGTCCACAAATAGGGTGATTCATGAGATCATAGGACATTTCATCAACTGGAAAGGGTGAGGTATGCTTTGATGCCTAACATTCCATTGTTATGGCCAGACATAGTTCAATATTTTGAAGGATATAAACCTATATTGATCACTATAAGAGTAACATGTCCGCTTCCTTTTCATGGTTGGTACAAATGCAATACTGATAGAGCCTCAAAAGGAAATCCTGTTCCTAGCTCCTTAGTATTTTGTGTGAGGAATGATGAAGGTGATGTGGTGTATTCAAGGGAAGTAGACCTTGGGGTGGCAACTAATGTGGTGGCTGAAGCTAAGGCTATTCTTAAAGGATTGGAATACTGTGTGGAGCATGATCTTCACCCTCTCATATTGGAGAATAATTCATTGGTGATGAAGAAAGGGATAGAAGGGGAAGGGATCCTCCTTGGGTAATTGCAAATGATGTGAAGAAAATTATAGAGATGAAGGGAAACTTGAATGTGATCTTTCAACATGTGTTCAGAAAAGGCAACTCAGTGGCAGATTTTATAGCTAACATTGTGTTTTCTTTTGCAGGTACATCTAAGTTTCATTCGTTCTCTGAACTGCCTAGTGCATGGAGGAGGTTGATCAACCTAGACGAATCTCAAACACCTAACCTTAGGGTTAGGATAGAAAAGAGAAGAACCCCAGACTGATGGCTTCACAGGATTGGACTCTGCACAAACCTGCATTTTTCATTTTCTCATTTTGTATGTTATTAAGGTACTTTCTAGTGGTATTAGCATGGTCACATGCTCATTCTGGGGGAGCTATGACAGTGTACAGGAACAATGTGATAAGCAGGTGTTGGATGATACAATTTATCCTGAGTCTGATATGGCCAAATTCTAAGGAAAACGATGAACCTGTTTTTGGAATTCTTTCAGCTTGTTGAATAATTTATCAGTGGTATTAACATGCTTTCATGCTAAATCTGAGGATACTTTAGCAATATTTAGAATGATGTCTATACTAAAGGTTCTAACATGGAAATATCTGAGCAAATAAGAATTAAAAAAGGGACAGTTACGAAACCTGGCTTTTGCCTTGCAAAGCCTGCTTAAAGCCAGCTCATGCTTGGCTTTTGCCTTGCAAAGCCTGCCTAAAGCCATCTCACGCTTGGCTTTTGCCTTGCAAAGCCTGCCTAAAGTCAGCTCAAGCCTGGATTTTGCCTCGCAAAGCCTGCCTAAAGCCAGGTCAAGCCTGTCTTTAGCCTTGCAAAGCCTGCCAAAAGCCAGGTCATGCTTGGCTTTAGTCTTGCAAAGCCTGCCTAAAGCCAGGTCAAACCTGTCTTTAGCCTTCAAAGCCTGCCTAAAGCCAGGTCAAGCCTGGGTTTTGCCTTGCAAAGACTGCCTAATGTCAGGCTCTTCTACATGTTAAGTTAGATGAATGAGCACATGATTAATACTTGGACACACTCAGTTCACTGCATATGGAGATCATATCGTAGCTATACTTGGAAGACTATGCTAACTTCAACTCTGTGGTGGGGATGTTTGGAATTCATTTTAGCCTATGGACAGTATACCCTGGTGCCTGGTGAGAGCTTGATAAGTGCTTCTTGGTATTTTCCAATGGCAATTGGATTCACATACATTGGCAGGAGAAGGAAGCACTCAGCTTATTATTTTGTAACAGCTAGTTCATTAGATTTTAGTTTTTCTATCCTTTTAGTAGCTAGTAGCTTCATGCAACTTCTATTTTGGTTTGGACATCTTGTAAGCTTTGGTCCCATTTTGGGATTTTATTTATATATTAGCCACTAGGCAGCCTGCCTAGTGGTATAGTTGTTTTAAAAAAAATCAGCAACGTTCAGAAATTACCAATCCTTAAGTGCAATAGAGAATATCGTAAAGCTAACATAACTCAGGGAAACATAAACGAATAGGTTGTTGCGGCGCACAACCTGATCCCACCATACATCTCATATTCCTCCTTTATTTCCTCATAATAGCATAAACAACAGTTAATATAAATAAAAGTGTTGCGTCGTGCAACCCGATCTCACCATATCACAATAACACAATCATAGTTCACCCTTATGCAATCAAACAATCCACCCTTATAACACCAATTGCGGCGTGCAAACCGTTCCCACCGTAAAATATCGATTCATCCTTATTCCACCTCAATATATCACCCTTATTCCACCTATTGCAGCGTGCAACCCGATCCCACCATATCAACATCAAGTGCTCAGTATACATAGTAAATTCACAATTCAAATCACGGAAACCCTTCACAATACTTAAACACCAAACCAAAACAAATAGGAAACTTGTGCATCATGAAAGTTCACCTAAGTAGTACTACACCGCAAGACCAATTTAGAATATACAACAAAAAAGGTACCGATAATACCAGCTTAAGCAAATAATAGGAGATAATGAAACTATAGAAAGAACAAAATCATGAACAGGAGGAAACAATGTCTAACAAGTAGCAATTAGGCATGGGAACATAATTAGAGCATGTAACAATTAAGACGGGAAAATAGATAATTTGAGAAAAACGGGAAAATAGGGAAAACCGATAAAAAATGGCAGTGCATAATTACTCGCACCTCACATATGTGCCTCTCACATGCAATTCACATAACAAGTAGTATGATGGTTCCTAATTCCCTCAAGTCAAAGTTAGACAAAACACTTACCTCGCTCTGAACGCCGCTCAATGCTCAATTACAACTTTTCCTATAGAATCCACCTTCAAACCACTCGTATCTATCCACAAATGACTCAATAATATCAACTTTTGCTAAAGGAATTAATTACAATGCGTAAATTTAGATTCCCCAAACTTTCCCCAAAAAGTCAAAAATCGACCTTGGGCTCGCTTGGCCAAAACCCGAGGTTCAGACCAAAATCCATTCACACATCTCGATTATGTAATTTGTTTCGAAATCTGACCTCAATTCGAGGTCTAAATTCCAATTGTACAAAAATTCCTAATTCTACCCAAACCCCCAATTTCCACCATGGAAATCCTATATTTTGGGTTGAAATCTCATGAAATGTAATGGGTAATTGAAAGAAAGTAGGTTAGAATCACTTACCAACAATTGGGGAAGAAAATCTTGTAGGAAAATTTCCTCTAGGTCTTCTAGTTTTGAGATTTTGAAGGAATGGGAAAAATCTCGTAATTGGGAATGTTTTATCACTGGGCGCCAGTGTTCATCGCGTTCGCATGGACATTAACGCGTTCGCGAAGAGAAAATCCTGAATGGCTTACGCGATCGAGGGATACTCCACACGTTCACAAAGGTATAGACCGCTCATCTTTCTCAATCGCGAGACAGGGATCACGTTCGCATAGAGTCACCTCAAGTCCCCTGCCCAGCCTAGCTAAAGCTACGCGTTAGACATGTCGCGTTCGCGACCATTGTCTCGCGTTAACATAGTGTAAAATCCTTCCCCTAACCCAGGTCCCCTTCGCGATCGTGAAGCACAATACACCAGAAAACCAGCTACAACAAAAACACCAGATTTTCTAAGTTCAATTCACCATGTAACCTATCTGAATCTCACTTGAGCCCTCGGGGCTCCAAACCAAACATGCACGCAAGTCCTAAAACATCATACGAACTCGCTCGTACGATCAAAATACCAAAATAACGCCTAGAATTACGAATTAGACACCAAATCAAATGAAACTTTCAAGAAAACTTTAAAACTTCTATTTTCACAACGAACGTCCGAATCACGTCATTTTTCAACGTTTCTCACCAAATTTGACAGACAAGTCATAAACATTACAGTGGACCTGTACCGGGCTCCGGAATCAAAATACGACCCGGTATCAATAAACCCCTACTTCAGTCGATCCTTGAAAACCATAAAACTTTCAAACTTTCAACTTTCAACAAAAAACAATAACTCCAGCTAGGTGATAAGGTAGTATTTTACCAACTTATTTCCTATTTATACTCAAGTTATCATATGATTTTTTTGAGAAACTACGGCATTTTCTGAGGTTTATTGGCATATTCCAGGTATCAAACGAATAGAGAAGAAATGGAAGAAACCAAGTGAAAATGTGCAAATTTGTGGAAACCTTACTACTGCCATACTATTCTTCGCGATCGCAAATAATGAGATGCGATCGCGGAAGGTTAGAAAATAATACATTGCGATCGCAACTCTATTTCTGCGAACGCGATGAAGAAGTTGGTCAACGACTCTGAAATACTCTACGTGAATGCAAATATTGTCCGCGATCACAATAGGCTGCAACAGTATACTACACGATCACAAACATACCAACGCAATCACGATTCATTAATTCTGGGCAGAAATCTGGGCAGTTATGGAATTTCACTGTTTTAACCCCAAACCCTTTAATACACGACCTAGTAGATAAATTTTACATTCCGAACAAATTCAGAACAGATCTTTGGGCAAAACTTTTACATCTTTGTAGAGAGAACAAGTTTTGGAAGCTAGGGTTCTTGCACACACACTTGGGTCTTGAAGATTTGAAGCTTGTGGTTGAGAATTTCTTACCAATTTATGTTCATTTTTTCATTTCCTTGCTTTGTATTGAATATTTAACTGTGTTGTATTTATTTCCATCACTTGAATCTTGTTTATAGGAATATTCATGTTTAAAGTGTGGCTTAAATATCTTTTTGTGCTTATGTATTGAATGATTTTTATTTATTTATGAAGTGAGTTATTGTTTCTTTAATTATTCTTGCTCTTTAATGTTTCGAAAGGGATTATATAACCCTAGGACTCGCCCGTTTACTTCGAATTAAATTTGCGAAAGATAATTTGGGGTTGGGATAGATTAATTAACAAGAACTTGAGGTTTTAATCCTCATTTCATAGATTCTACCTAGGAATAGGATTGAACTACTTGTAGCCATATCCAGGTGTGCTTAATCTCTTGATTGTCTTAGAGATAATTCAATTAGGAAGTCTTGTTAGTCTTCAGAAGAAGCGAATTGAGAGTTATTATCCCTGGCTAATTAACATAAACTTGCTCATATTTGTAAAATCGTGAAATACATTGGATCGTTACTTGAGTGTAATTCCCAATGCATCCATACTTGTAGCCATTGATCATTTTACTTGCTTTCTAGGTTAGTCTACATTTTTGCATTTAGGTATAAACACTTTCACAACCAAATTCTAAGTGTTTGGCATTGCATAACAAGTGATAATTCTCTTAAATTCCTAATCGCCTACATACTGTTCCCTGTGGGATTCGATCCCGACTTATAGTTGGGTAATTTATATTGCATGCGACCGTGTCTATTCACTTTTTAGTAGTAGATTTGGATTTCACCACTAGGGACCTCCGAATTCGATTCCGGGCATATGCCGAGATCACAAGTTACGATACGGGCCTACCGGAATGGTCAAAACACGAATCCGTGTCCGTTTGCTCAAAACGTTGAACGAAGTCAACTTAAATGAATTTTTAAGGAAACATTCTTATATTTATCAGTTTTTAACATATAAGCCTTCTGAAAGAACACCCGGACTGCGCACACAAATCGAGGAAGGCTAAAATGAGGTTTTTGAGACCTTGAAATACAGTTAGGTTCTAAAATATAAGATGACCTATCAGGTCATCACATTCTCCACCTCTAAAATAATTGTTCATCCTCGAACGAACATACAAAAGTACCTGAGCTGGTGAAAAGATGTGGATATCTACTCTGCATATCTGACTCGGACTCCCAAGTAGCCACCTCGACGGGCTGACCTTTCCACTGCACTCGAACTGAAGGATAACTCTTAGAGCTCAGCTGTCGAACCTGCCGGGCTAGAATAGCTACCAGCTCATCCGCGTAAGTCAAATCCTTGTCCAACTAGACATAACTGAAATCTAATACATGGGACGGATCACCGTGATGCTTCCGGAGCATGGACACATGGAACACCGAATGGACTACTGATAAACCCTGGTGGCAATGCAAGCCTGTAAGCCACTTCCCTCACTCTCTCCAAAATCTCGAAGGGCCCAATATACCTAGGGCTCAACTGGCCCTTCTTTCCTAACCTCATTACACCCTTCATGGGTGATATCTGGAGCAGCAATCTCTTCCCGACCATGAATGCAACATCATGAACTTTACGATCGGTGTAACCCTTCTGCTTGGACTAAGCAGTGCAAAGTCGATCCTGAATAATCTTGACCTTATCCAAGCCATCCTGTACTAGACCTGTACCCAACAATCGAGCCTCTCCCGGCTCGAACCTACCGTATAATGCCTCATAGAGAGCCATCTGAATGCTTGACTGCTAGTTGTTTTTGTAGGCGAACTATGCAATGGGCACAAACTGATCCCACGACCCTCCAAAGTCTATAACACATGCGCGGAGCATATCCTCCAATATCTGGATAGTGCGACCGGACTGTCCGTCCGCTTAAGGATGAAACACAATGCTCAACTCTACCCGCGTGCCCAACTCACATTGTACTACTCTCCAGAAGTGCGAGGTGAACTGTGTACATTGATCAAAAATGATAGACATGGGCACACCCGTGAAGACGGATGATCTCGCAGATGTAAATATCTGCCAACTGCTCTGAAGAATAGGTAACTGCACAGGAATGAAATGCGCTGACTTAGTCAGCTTGTCCGCAATGACCCAAATGGCATCGAACTTCCTCTGAGTCTGTGGGAGTCCAACAATGAAATCCATAGTGATACGCTCCCACTTCCACTCAAGAATCTCTATCTTCATAAGCAAACCACCAGGTCTCTGATGCTCATACTTTACTTGGTGACAATTTAAACACTGAGCTACATAAGCAACTATATCCTTCTTCATCCTCCTCCACCATTAATGTTTCCGCAAGTCATGATACATATTAGCGGGCCTCCTCAAGAATAAAATCATGAAGTCCATCAACATTAGGCACACAAACACGACCCTGCATCCTCAAGACTCCGTCATCTCCAACAAAAAACCTGCTTGGCACCATTGTGCTGCACTGTGTCCTTAAAAACCAACAAATGAGGGTCGTCATACCGCCGATCTCTGTTACACTCAAATAAAGAAGACCGAGCAACTGTACAAGTTAGAACACAGTTGGGCTCTGAAATATCCAACCTCACAAACTGGTTGGCCAGAGTCTGAACATCTGATGCAAGCTGCGTCTCACCGGATGGAATGAATGCAAGGTTGCCCGTACTTACTGCCTTTCTACTCAATGCGTCGGCCACCACAGTGGCCTTCCCGGGATGATACAAGATGGTGATATCATAGTCTTTCCATATCTCCAACCACCTCTTCTACCTCAAATTCAGATCCTTTTGCTTGAGCAAATATTGAAGGTTGTAATGATCCGTGAAGACCTCACACGACACGTTGTAATGATAGTGCCTCCAAATCTTCGGCACATGAACAATGACTGACAACTCTAGGTTATGGATAGGGTAATTCTTCTCATGAACCTTCAACTGCCGCGATACATATGCAATCACCTTGCCCTCCTACATCAATACCGCACCGAGCCCAACACGGGACACATCATAATATACCATATAAGATCCTAAACCTGTGGGCAACACCAACACCGTCATTGTAGTCAAAGCAGTCTTGTGCTTCTGAAATCTTGCCTCACACTCGTTTGACCATCTGAACAGGGCCCCCTTCTGGGTCAACCTAGACAACGGGGTTGCTATATATGAAAACCCCTCCACAAATCGACAGTAATAGCCTGCCAAACCCAAGAAACTCTCCGTTGCTGAAGTGGGTCTAGGCCAGTTCTGAACTGCCTAAATCTTCTTACAATCTACATGAATGCCTAATGCTGCTATAACATTCCCCAAGAAAGCGACTAAATCCAACCAAAACTCGCTCTTTGAATATTTAGCATACAACTGAATGGCTCTTCGAGTCTGAAGTACAATCCTGAGATGCTGCTCATGCTCCTCTCGACTTCGGGTGTAGATCAAGATATCATCAATAAACACGATCACAAATGAGTCCAAATAAGTCTTGAACACTCAGTTCATCAAATCCATGAATACTACTGGGGAATTTGTTAACCCAAAGGACATCACCTGGAAGTCATAATGCCTGTACCGATTCCGAAAAGTTGTCTTAGGGATATCAAATGCCCTAATACTCAACTGATGGTATCCAGATCTCAATAAATCTTCAAAAACACCTTGGCATCCTGAAGCTGATCAAATAAATCCTCAATCCTCGGCAATTGGTACTTGTTCTTGATGGTGACTTTGTTCAACTGCCGATAATCTATACACATCCTCATCAATCCATATTTCTTCTTCACAAAAAAACACAGGTGCACCCCAGGGAGAGACACTAGGTCTAATAAAGCCCTGATCAAGAAAATCTTGCAACTGTTCCTTCAAATCCTTCTACTATGACAGGCCATACAGTATGGTGGAATGGATATGGGCTGAGTGCCCGGAGCCAAATTAATATCCCTGTCAGGTGGCACCCCGACAGGTCTGAATCCATGGAAAGAACCTCCGTACTAGAATCGTGGACATAAGCCAAATAATCTAGACACCCCTTCTCGACCATATGACGAGCCTTCATATAAGAGATAACACTACTGGTAGAATGGCCATAAGTCTCTCTCCATTATAATCGAGGCACCCCAGCAATGCTAATGTCACCGTCTTGGTGTGATAATCCAATATAGCATGATAAGGTGATAGCCAATCCGTACCCAAAATGTCATGAAAATCGACCATATTGAGAAGTAGAAGATCTACACGACTCTCAAGACTCCCAATGGTGACCACACAGGAACGATAAACACGATCTATAACAATTGCACCCCCCACAGGTGTGGACACATACAAAGGAGCACTCAAAGAATCACGAGGCACAAAAAAATATGAAGCCAAATAGGATCACACATAGGAGTAAGTAGATCCCGGATCAAATAGAACTGAAGAATCTCTACTACAAACTGAAACAGTGCCTGTAATAACAGTGTCAGATGACTCAGTTTCAGCTCTGGATGGAAAAACATAACATCGGGGCTGGGTCCCACCACTTTGAACCACGTTCCTGGGACGACCTCTAGCTGGTTGGCCTCCACCTCTAATAGCCTAAACTCCACCTCTAATAGTCTGGCCCCTACCTCTGGCTGCTTGACCCCTGCATTTGGCTGGCTGAGCAGGCGGTGTAGCAACTAGTGCCGGAACCATGACACAAGAACCCTGATACTATGGCGAGATGCTTAATAATCTCGGACAGGTCCTCCTTACATTCCTATAACCACCACACTCGAAACATCCATCCTGGAACTATGGTTTTGGAAATTGAGACTGACCCGAACAAGTTAGATGACCAGAGTAATAACTTTGAATAGGAGGTGCACTGATAGGAATTGGTGGTGCACTATAGGATGGCTGTCCAGAATGAGGCACATAAGGACCACGACTCCCTGTAGCACTATGGGATGCTTGAAGCACTGAATAAAACGGCCTAGGAGGATGGGCCCTACCAAAAGAATTCCTCTAGATGAGGCACCACTAAACCCACCGGAATGACGAGGTCTCTTGTCAGACCCCTGACCTCCCTGTGCAAGAACCATCTCGACTCGCGCCTGGCGACATTGGCAGCAGCCTGAAAAGAAATCTCATTCCTAGTCTCCTTAGCCATCTGCAATCTGATAGGCTGAGCAAGTTCTTCAATAAACCTCCTCCCCCCCCCCCCCTCTCTCTCTCGGTAGGAAGTAGAAGAAGAGCATGACAGGCCAAATCCATAAAACGGGTCTCATACCGAGTAACAGTCATATTTCCCTGTTGGAGACAATCGAGCTGACGGTGATGCTCGTCTCTTAATGTGATAGGAAGAAACTTCTTTAGGAAGAGATGAGAGAACTGGTCCCAAGTAAGAGCATGCAACCCAGTTAGTCTGGTCAACAAATAATCTCACCACCATTACTTGGCGGAACCAGTCATCCGAAATGTAACAAAGTCGACCCCATTAGTCTCCACTATACCCATGTTCCGTACCACCTCATGAAAACTGTCAAGATACTCCTGGGGATCCTTTAAATAATCACCGCTGAAGTGCACTGGGAAGAGCTTGGTAAACCTGTCCAACCTCCACAAAGCCTCAGAAGACATAGCTGACCCGTCACCGATCTGTGCCGCAACAACCGACTGAACAAGCTACTGGAGTCTGGTACTGGGGAGTCATATGCTCCGGAGTCTGAGTAGCAGGAGTCTAGGCTCTATTTCCAGCCTGAGAGATGACTGGTGCCATGGGAAATATGCCAGTCTGGTCCACACTCTCCATAAGTCCCACCAAACGGACCAAAGCATCCTGAAGCACTCGGGTAGCAATAAGCCCTCCGGAACCTGAGCTAACCTAGAGGACAACCTGGGCTGGAACCTCCTCGTCAAACTCTACCTGAGGCTCCACGGCTAGGGCTACTGCTCGAGCTCTGGGCTGAGTCCTGCCCCTCCCTCAGCCTCTGCACGACCTCGGTCTCAACCTCTACCCCTCATAAGATCTGCCACTGGATGCTCTAGCTGCTGCTCAACTAAATATGCAGTACGTGTTCTCTCCATCTACGAGAGAATAAGAGTAGAAGAGTTCAATCTGTATTGAGAAAACAAAATCGCACGATAGAGAAAAATAGGAGTGAATTTGTTCCTAAACTTCATAGCCTCTGGAGATGAGTACAGACATCTCCGTACTGATCCCCCGGACTCTGCTAAGCTCAGTCGTGAATTGTGAGACCTAGGCAACCTAGTGCTCTGATACCAACTTGTAACGACCCGAAGTTCCAACTTTCAGGACCGTGATGGTGACAAACATTTCACTTGCTAGGTAAGCCAACATTAGAGAATCATTAAGCCAATTCTTACACATTTCAGTAAACAATAGGAAATAACCTATAACGAGTTAGGGCGAGTGCAGAATAATATTAAAAAATTCTCAATATCTACTACAACTCGGATCTGGTGTCACAATTCACGAACTTCTAAGATTTACTACAAGTATAAGTATGAAAGAAATACAACTAATTTGAAAGGGAATAAATAGTAAAGTGCAGTGTCTAGAAGGCGACTCCAGGTTCTGCGGACGCCGACAGATATACCTTGGGTCTCATGTCGAATGAATCCAGTAGCTAACCTCACGATCAGCTCGGACCAACACCAAAATCTGCACAGGAATTGCAGAGTGCGGTATCAGTATAACCGACCTCATGTACTCGTAAGTGCCGAGCCTAACCTCCACGAAGTAGTGACAAGGCTATGGTGGGTCACTCACATTACAACCTGTACGCAGTATATATGATAAAAGCAGAAAAGGAACACATAATAGAAATAAGTCGTAGTTTGCAAGAAATAACTACAACTCTAGGAAATAAGTTAGCAGCATTCAGAAATTACCAATCCTTAAGTGCAATAGAAAATATCATAAAGCTAACACAACTCATGGAAATAAACACATAGGTTGTTGCGGCGCACAACTCGATCCCACAGTACTTCTCATATTCCTCCTTTATTTCATGATAATAGCATAAACAACAATGCCTATAAATAAAAGTGTTGCGGCGTGCAAGTCGATCCTACCATATTAGAATAACAAAATCATAGTTCACCCTTATACCATCAAACAATTCACCATCATTACAGCTGTTGCAGCGTGCAACCTGTTCCTACCGTACAATATCGATTAACCCTTATTACACATCAATATATCACCCTTATTCCACCTGTTGCGACGTGCAACTCGATCCCACCATATCAACATCAAGTGCTCAGTATACACAGTAAATTCACAATTCAAATCATGGAAACCCTTCACAATTCTTAAACACCAAACCGAAACAAATAGGAAACTTGTACGTCATGAAGGTTCACATAAGTAATACTACACAACGAGACTAATTCAGAATATACAACAAAAAGGTACCGATAATACAAGCTTAAGAAAATAATTGGAGATAACGAATCTATGGAAATAACAAAATCATGAACATGAGGAAACAATGTCTAACAAGTAGCAATTAGGCATGGGAACACAATTGGAGCATGTAACAATTAAGACAGGAAAAGAGATAATATGAGAAAAGAGGGAAAGTAGGGAAAACTAATAAATTGGGAGCGAATAAGTACTCGTCACCTCACATATGTGCCTCTCACATGAAATTCCCATAACAAGTAGTCTGAAGGTTCCTAGTTCCCTCAAGTCAAGGTTAGACACATCACTTACCTCGCTCCAAAGGCCACTCAATGCTCAATTACAACTTTTCCTCTAGAATCCACCTCTAAACCACTCGTATCTATCCACAAACGACTCAATAATATCAAATATCACTGAAGGAATTAATTACAATAGTAAATTTAGATTCCCCAAACTTTCCCCCAAAAAGTCAAAAATTGACCCCGGGCCTGCTTGGTCAAAACCCGAGGTTCAGACCAAAATCCATTCACCCATTCACCCCAAATCCCCGATTATGTAATTTTTTTCGAAATCAGACCTTAATTCGAGGTCTAAATTCCAATTATACAAAGATCCCTAATTCTACCCAAACTCCTAATTTCCACCATGAAAATCCTATATTTTAGGTTGAAAACTCATGAAATGTAATGGGTAATCGAAAGAAAGTAGGTTAGAATCATTTACCAACAAATTGGGGAAGAAAATGTTATGGGAAAATCGCCTCTCGGTCTTCTAGTTTTGAGATTTTGAAGGAATGGCAAAAATCCTGTAATTGGGACTATTTTATCACTGGGAGGCAGTGTTAATCGCATTCACATGAACACTGACTTGTTCGCGAAGAGCAGATCCTTAATGGCTTTCGTGATCGCGGGATAATCCACGCATTCGTGAAGCTTTATCCCGCCCCACCTTTCGCGTTTGCGAGACAGGGCTCGCGTTCGCATAAAGTCACCTCAAGCCTCCTGCCTAGCCTAGCTAAAGCTACATGTTCGCGTATGACGGGTCGTGTTCGCATAAATCAAACCCCCAAATGCTCTGTGTTCATGACCATGGGCGCACGTTAGAATTGTGTAAAATCCTCATCCAACCCAGATCCCCTTCGTGTTCGCGAGAATGGCTTCGCGATCGCAAATCACAACATACCAGAAAACCATCTACAGCAAAAACACCAGATTTTCTAAGTTCAATTTTCCCTGTAGCCTATCCGAAACTCACCTGAGACCTCGGGGCTCCAAACCAAACATGCACACAAGTAAAAAAAACCTCATAAGAACTTGCTCACGCGATCAAAATTCCATAACAACACATGTTTTTCCAAACCCGAAATTCGGACAGAAACCCGATTATCCATTCACCCTGAGCGCGGTTATGTAATTTATTTCGAAATATGACCTCAATTTGAGGTCTTAATTCCAATTTTATAGAAAACCCTAATTCCATCCAAATCCCTAATTTCTTCCATGAAAATCCTAGATTTTAGGTTGAAATCTTATGAAATGCATTGGGTAATTGAAATAAAGTAGGTTAGAATCACTTACCAATGAATTAGGGAAGAAGAGTTCTTGAAAAAATCGCCCCTATAAGGTTTTTAGGTTTGAAAATGTGAAAGAATGAACAAAAATCTTTTTTTTGCCTCTTTTACTCGGCTACAGTTATCGCAACTGCGACACAAAGTTCACAATTGTGATGAAAGTAATTGTGATCAATTCTTTGCAAATGCAAAAAACCTCTGACCCTGATATCCTCGTATAAGCAACATATACTGTAGCAAATGCGAGCCAAGCCTTTCGCAAAAGTGAACATTTGACTCGCAAATGCGAGTCTGCCTTGGTCTGCTTCAGTCGCAAATGCGACCATTTGTTCGCAAATGCGAACCCAACCCCATCACATTTGTGGACTTCTCTTTGCAAAAGCAAAGTTGACCCAGCCTCCTTCATCTTCGAAAATGCCAGCCTGACTTTGCATTTGCGATCAAATCCCCGCAAATGCGAAATCTGCAGACCTGATGCACCAACATTCCATTTAAGTTCAAAAATCACTCTGTAGCCTATCTGAAATTCACCCGAGCCCTCGGGGCTCCAAACCAAACATGTAAAAAAGTAAAAAACCTCATACAAACTTGCTCGCGTGATCAAAATACCAAAACAACACCTAAAACTACGAATCGGACACCAAATAAAATGAAACTTTCTTTGAAACTTAAAAACTTCTATTCTAACAACCGGACGTCCGAATCACGTCAAACCAACTCTGATTTTCACCAAATTTTGCAGACAAGTCACAAATATAGTAATGGAACTATACCGAGTTCCAGAACTACAATACGGACCCGGTATGGATAAAGTCAAACTTTGGTCAAATCTTTAAATTCTTCAAACCTTCAAACATCAAATTTTCAACAAAAAGTGATAACTCGAGCTAGGGACTTTCGAATTCGATTTCGGGAATACGCCCTAGTACTAAATTACGATACAGACCCACCGAGACTGTCAAAATAGAGATCCGGGTCCGTTTGCTCAAAACGTTGACCGAAGACAACTCGAATAGATTTTTAAGACAAAATTTCATATTTTCTCAAATTTTAACATAAACGCCTTCTGGAAAAATACCTAGACTATGCAAATTGAGAAATTTTAAAGAAGTTATTGGAGGCTTCAAAACATAGAATTAAGGTTTAAAACTCTAGACGACCCAAAATCCAACTAGTCGTGATGACAGCTAATCCAACTTGCTAGGTAAGCCAAATAACAACTATCCAATTTAATGAGATTTATTGAGAAAAAAATGATAATACAACTGCTTTTATACAAGAATTTCCCAAGGATTGATAGTACAAATCATGAGCGTCTAAGATATAAAGTTTACAAAGCTGGTTTAAGATAAAATACACCATCTGTTTGAAATATACATGAACAGATCAAAAATACTAAAGCTACCATGATCAAGAGGCAGTTATGACTGTAATGGAGGACCATCTTCAAATCCAGTTCTCGTCGTACGCAATAACATCCGCATCCAACATCTGCACGCAAGGTGTAGAAGTGTATTATGACTACAACCGACCCCATGTACTCAATAAGTAACAAGTTGAAAGTAGTGATGAGTTGGGAAAAGGGTCAAAGTCCAACTCCAATAACCAGCCAGAGGACGATCTAGATTTGAACTCGATGGGTTCAACTTTTATGGTTTTCAGCATTGAACCTTTTTTTTTATCCAAGTCCACTAGGAATTGTGCCTAGGGTATATTTTCATATATAAAAAATAAAGTACAACATAGTAGGGGGGGAATCGACCTGACCTCCGAGTATGAATGGAATTTGGTCATCCATTTATGATAACCAAATGAGACCTGAACTCTATGATAGGTTAGACCTATGATGATGAACCAAGTTCCTATCCAATATTGATATGTATTTGGATATGCAAAAATAAAGTGAATTATACCTAGGTCAACTATACAAAAGAGCACTAGAAGTCCTAAATCTACTAAGTCCATGAGTTGGGAGATCAACTTCCATATACAACAAAATCTACAACTACCACTAGTGTAGACAATCCCTATGCAGTGGGGCAAAAAACTTGTGAGAAAGGGGGATTCTCTCTTCAACATTGATTTGAAATTGAGGTCAAAGAAAGCAAGATTTCAGATAGCTATCAAAAGGACCCAATAAGTTGGGTTAGTCTGATGCATCTGCCTGAAGTATTTGACAGAAGAAAGTGAGCACTGTCCTGTTGTCAAGTTCCAGAAAGTATTGATGGCTGCTACATTGTGAGTTATTGACACTAGTCTATCTTTATTGGACCTTTTCTGCTGAACAAAGTGAACTATGGAATCTAGGTCTGAATCCCTAGATGTTTCCTGCTTAGGATTTGAGTGGTTGACATGTTGATGTTAGTGTTGCTGCTGCGCTGAGTTAGATGAGTAACCCCTAGATGTTTCCTGCTTAGGATTTGAGGGGTTGACATGTTGCTGTGAGTGTTGCTGTTGCGCTGAGTCAGATGAGTAGTGGTGCTTCTGAAGGTGTTTTCTTTGTACAGTCATAATGCAAGAGAGGAGCTGCTGATGACTAATTACTGGAAACACCATGGGTGTGTGTGTGTAAGTTGTTTGAGAGACTCGATGCAATTGATGCACTTTCATCAGGATGAGCATCTGGGATGCTGATACCACTGATTGAAAGTGTATTAATTTACCAAGTCTTCTCCATGACCCTGCAAAAATTAGCAAACATGTTAGAGAAGGGGGACTCAATTTCAAGTTTCTAATGGGATCTGGAATTGAGTGTTGGTACAGGGGAAGAGATGGGATCTCTGATTTCTGATGAGCAGCTGGATGAGCATTGAACCTATTATATTTTTAAAGTTATGGGTTCATATATACTATTTTTGTAATTTTAAAATAATTTTACATATAAGTTTTTACTTCGCGTCGAAAGTGATAGGTTCAATTGAACTTGTGATTATCACACTACATATGCCCCTCTAACAAGCAACAATTCATAACAATATAATAAAGTTGGCACTATAAATAACTCAGCTAGTTCATATACACAGAAAAATAGACATGCTTTTCAAGTATAACAGTAGATCCCAAATCTCTCACCGAAAGCCTCAAAATATATGAATAAGTTTGGAAACTCCGATTTTCCCTAAAACCATTACACTATAAGTAAGATGTTTCATTTTTATATAGCATGAGGAAAATACAACTCTATGGCTACATATCAATATACCAGTGAAATTGTGAATGTCACCAAAACCCGGGTAGCAGAAGGTATCTCAAGTACGCATGTCAAATGCAATGTATCTTAGTGATGAACACATGTACTCACACTCTCAGAGGACTCAATCACTCAGTATCGTACGGGGCAGGTCTAGCCCATGGAAGATCCATCCCTCAATATAAATGTATAGGGAAACTCCATGCTTAGGGAACTCCATCCCAAATGTGAATATATAGGGAAAATCCATGCCGAGGGAATCCATCCCAAATGTTATTGTATAGAGCAACTCCATACCCAGGGAACTCTATCCCAAATGTGAATGTATAGGGAAACATGCCCAGAGGGGCTCCTTCAGCCCAATCGCTATAATAAGCCAGATCCAGGTATAAATAAATAAAAATATGTTATAGCGTGCAGCCCATCCCATAAGTATCACTCACAATCAAGCCCATGGCCTCACTCAGTCACCAATCTGTCCAGTCTCTAGTGCTCACAATGTCATGAAACTAGTCCAACATGACGATATGATGTATCAATAAATAACAACGGCGACTGAGATATGATATGCAATGAATGAATATGAATGGGTACGAAATTACAATTTAAACATATAATTCGATAGCATAAATGACCTCAGTGGGTCCACATAATACCACCATTTGCCTAAGTATGATTTCTAACATGAGTCACGGCTCAGTTTCTCTACATATAAAAAACATATGGAAAAATATAAGTTAATTGGTTGAGTCTCAGTTTCTACGGTGCATGCCCACACGCCTGTCACCTAGCATGTGTGTCGCCTTCCAATAATCACATAACGCATATAATCAGGTTCATAACATTACCTCCAAATCCAGAAATGGTACTTACCTCGAACAAGCCAAATCCAACATCGAACAAGCCAAGAGATGCTCCAAAAATGTCATCCTGCGCGTACCGACTGCCAAACGGCTCGAAACTAGCCAAAAGCAACTCGGATACATCAATTAATGCCAAAGGAACAAACCCATTTGATAAAGGTCGAATTTTAAATCAAAAGACCAAAATCAATCCAAAAGTCAAACCCAGGTCCACGACTCGGAACTCAATGAAACTTATAAAACCCGACGATCTATTCGATTACGAGTCTAACCATACTTGTTTCACTCAAATCTGACTCCGAATCGGTGTTCAAAACTCAAAAACTCACTCTATGAAACTTTAGGCTAAAACCCCCCAATTTCTCTTTAAAAATTCACAATGCAATTACGAAAAACGAAGATAGAATCTCAAAATATAATTAAAAAAATTGAGTATAAAACACCTATCCAAATCCTTCTGATGAAATTTGCCTCCAAAATCACTTAAACCCGAGCTCCCGAACTCAAAATGTGAATAAAAAAACCATTCGCTCGATATGTATCTTTTCCCTAAGCAACTTCGCTTGTGCAAACAAATTAGCCGCTTCTGCGACAGTACCTCCACTTATACGGAACCAGCTCAGAACTCAATCCTCGACTTGCAGACAAAATATCCGCTTCTACGACGTCGCAGGTGTGAGCCATCATCCTCACCTGCGCAAGACCTCGCCCATGTGCTCCATCCATTCGCAATTGCGCATCCGCATATGTGCCCCAAATCTCCGCTTCTGCAATCTTCCTCACCCAGATCTCACCTTGCTTCTACGACCATCTCACATGCGTAAAATCAGCCGCATGTGCGATCACACCAGATTCTGCCACCAGCAGCCTTAGCCAAAATTGATCCAAACGATCCGAACCTCGTCTGGAACTCTTCCGAACCACTCGGGACCCCGTCGCAATATACCAAAAAGTTCTAAAACATAACACGGACCTACTCGAGGCCTCAAATCACTCATAACAACATTGAAACAAAGAATCACACCTCAGATCAAACTTAAATGTACTTTGAACTTTCAAATTCAACATGTGGCGAAACATATCAATTCAACTTGGAATGAACTCAAATTTTGCACACAAATCCCAAATGATACGTCGAAGCTATTCCAATTCCCAAAAGCAATCCGAATCCGATTTCCTCAAAGTGAACTCCCGGTCAAACTTGTGAACTTTCTTCGAATTTCCATTTTCGCCAATTTGTGTTGATACCTTCTAGAAATATCCAAATGCAAATCCGGGCATAAGCTCTAGCCCAAAATCACCATCCGGACCTAATGTAACAATCAAACTTCGTTCCAGGGTCAATTTCACAAAAGTCAAACTTGGTCAACTCTTCCAACTTAAAGCTTCAACAATGAAATTCATTCTTCTAAATCGATTCCGAATAACCAGAAATCCAAAATCGACGATTCAAACAAGTCATAATACATCATACGGGTTACTCATGCCCTCAAACTACCGAGCGTAGTGCAAATGCTCAAAACGACCGGTCGGATCGTTACACTGTCTTAGCTAGGAGGAATGAATATGTTGGTCAACTATATAAAAGGTTGATTGCAAAATTTTATGGTAAAAACAAAATATTTTTTTTCATTTTTGACTCAGTAGAAGATGATACCAATAATTACTACAAAAAAGAATACTTAAATACTTTAATACCAAATGGCCTTATACCATATAGGCTTGTTGTCAAGTTTATTATTTCTTACATATGTTAGTGTTATATATAATAGACTAAGTTAAAATCGATCCTCCATTGTATTTAGGTTATTTTTGAAGAAAACTATGCTCGTCATGCTACTGATAACTTAGATCCGCCGAATAGCTTATGTAATAGCACATCTATGGTATTTAGAATGATAATAACGTCATACAAGCTAAAATTATGATATTGGTCAATGTGCTTCTAAGTATATATTAATCACTGTTCAACTTTCGTATTCCAAAGCTAAAGAATATCCTTTTAAATTTATGTGATAATAATGTTTTGTATGTTTATGTTTTGCAATTATAATAAATAACGCACAAGGACATACATCCTAAATATTGGACTATGTTTACTGTAATATGTTTTCTTGCACGAACAAGTATATGTTGCACTTTTTAGAGGGATATCAATATCGACAACAAGATTTCTGCTTATGACAGAGAAACCAAAACATTAGAAGGAAAAATACACAAGAAAACATCGTCTACAAAGAAGTGTTCGATAAGATACAATCATATTAAATATATAATTTTTTTTTGAAAAAGATTATTTTTTACAAAAATAAAACCATCACATTAAACACTTTTAAACTATAATACGTAATTATCTAACTAACATGACAAAATTAATCATTTGTGTAAGTTCTGATGACGTCCTCTTATCTGAAAAAGTATTATTACTGCTACTAAAGAAAATTTGGGCTTCTGATTTTTCCCTTAGCCACAGTAATAACAGACACAAGCAAGTGTTTGGCAAGCTCCCCCAAGGGCCTCTTCTTGACTTTTGCATTGTGTGTTACAATGATCACTGTTGAAACACCAACCTCGCCATGTTCCACTGTACCTTTCGCAACTCTCTTCAGCATTCACACTTCGCATCTCTAAGAGAAACATAAGAATCAGATGGACCAAAGAGACTTTATTAGTAAACATTTCCACAATATTTGGTTAAAGTTGAAGATGAAAAAATGTATTTTGAAGTTGAATCTTAAGTTAGGATATGAATCTCACTTAGAAAAGAAAGTTAAAGAATTGTAAGTGAAAATTTCTTTTGGCTTTACCTCTGGTGTTCAGTACTCGCTTTGAAGCTTGACCCATCCGAATTCTAGCCTAAAAGTTTGACGCGGGGGGTGGGGGGGGGGGGGAGTTTAAAAATCTATGCTCGAACTCGACAAAACCACGTGGGCTTCTTTTGTGTTTCATTATTGTGTGAATTTTATGAAATAAATTTAACAGCCTTTTAATATATATCTATTGGTCCTAGGTCACCAACAGGAACGGATCCACATGAGAGCAAGCGAGTTCAACTGAATCCGCTTCGTCGAAAAATTATATTATTTGTATGTATAAATTACACTTGAAAAATATGAACCCACTTACCACAGTCATTGGTCAAGCGGGTTCATTTACCCATGGAGTGCGTGGGTTTGGATCTTGCTACAAGCAGATGCAGTATGTTTTCTTAATTTAGCTTCGTTTCTTTTATCTTTTTCGCTTAAACTAGTTCTATTGTTTCTTTTATCTTTTTACCTTAAATTAGTTCTATTTAAAGTAATATATTTAAATTGTTAGCTCATATTTCCTTTAAACTTATTTTTGTGTCATATGGAGTTACAATTTATGTTATATTAATTTGTAAATTATTATTTAAAAGTTACTTGTACGTGCAAATTGGTGTAATTTTATTTTTATATCTTCTAATTATTTTATATGTAATAAACTTATGTTTACTGTTTATTTTATGCATTTAACAGCACCTCAGAGTGAAAAAATATTCAGGGGTATTATTGGAAAAAGAAAAAAATTAACCTATGAATTTCACTTTATTGACCCGCTTGAATAAAATTCTGGGTCCGTCACTGATTATCAAGTCCGTTGAGTCTCTCATAGAACCCGAGATCTCATTAATATTATTTGATGATGAATGAAAAATAAACATTATTTCACTTGAATACTTATCGCATAAAGTGTGTCATCAAATACAGAAGTTCAATTTTAATATCCAAATACTGAAATATGAGTACTATTAATTTATGATCAAAAGACTCGCTGAAGCTATATTATAGCCTTATAGGGCATGCATCATTCTAGCCATAATTTTATGAATCGAAGACTAATATTTATCAAATATGGTTATCATTGTAACTTTTGGTTTTTATGTCTTGGAAGTTAGTAACATTTCGGAAAATGATTTTAAAATAAAAGTACGACTTCATGAAGAAAACACAAACATGTCTAAAATCTGCGTCCAATCATACAAATATATGTATTACCGGCTCGGCTGATTAGGAGTGACAAACGGGCGGGTTGGGTCGGATATGATTCGGATCGAAAAGGGTAATAGAAAAATGGGTAAATTATCCGGCCCGACTCATATTTAACACGGATAATAAACGGGTTAACCGGCGGATAAAATGAGTAACCATATTATCCATTCATGACTTCATATTCGCCTCAAGTTCTAATATGAATTTGTTACCCCTTGCAACAGAAGAACATTACTGAAATAATTTTTCAATAATTGTATTATCCATATTTTACCCATTGGTTACTCATTTTTCTAATGAATAATATGTGTAATTATTCATATTCGACCCGGTTTAAAAAAGTCAGTTATCCAACCTATTTTTAATGGATTAGATTAAATAAATAACTATTATTTTTAACCATCTTGCCAGACCTACGGCTGATCACTAAACATCACCTGTTATAACATAATTAAAAGTGCAGAATTATCTTTTGCCACATTAAAAGTACCTAAATTTTACTCAATATAACAGTAGAGTGCAACTATTTTCTATCACATTAAAATAACGAACTTTATCCACTACAATTATAACAGTAAATTCACTAAGCTTTATCCGCTCTCAGGGGTAAAGCTATTAAAAGTGAAAGGGCTAAAGTGGATCCACTTTGTCGAAATATTATATTGTACGAATAGAGTAAAACTAAATTTCTCTAGTTATATATGAACCGTTGAATCTCCTTGACACAAGAAAAATTCTAATGATGACATTCTTATGTTTTCTCGAACGTCTTATGTAAATTACTGGTCTCGTCACTGCCTACTATAATGATTCAAAATAATATAACATGGACAAACAGTGAAATAAATAAGTATATGAAAATTTCAAGGGATTGGGCACACACCTAATAACACAAAGATGAATAACAAGAAGAAAAGGACGAGAGGAACTCGTGATCTAACCATTTCTTCTTCTGATATATAGCTAGTTCAAGAGACTGTTTAATTCTGCATATTTTTATAGTGCAAACTTCTCCTCTTCTATTAAATAAATAAGGGAAATTAAAATCAACAAGAAGCATTGTCGATTACTCGATTTAGTGACACTTCCTAGAAGAATATTGAGGTTTTAATTTCTTTGTAATTTTCAATTTGTATACGGCTTATTCCTTTCTGCTTGTCTGCTACCCAAAATGGCCGGAAGGTATTTTCTCTAATATATCTGATACCCTTTATACTTATTAAACGCTTTCTCTAATAATGGATAAATAATCTCACCTTCTATATAGGATATAAGGATAAATAATCACACTTTTTATATGGGATATAGATAATATCATATTTTACTATAAATTTTATCATAATTTTAACTAATATTCACAATCAAATACTGAAAATAAATTGATCTCAAAATTTATACCGAAATAAACCCCTATTTCCTGTAACCCAATGGCCATTTGATACTTATTGATCTCTTTGAAGATACCCTGTAACAATAAATTTTCGCGTCGGGAAAAATAAATAATCGAGATTGAAAAATTGCGTAACAAATGTAGTATTTGATTTCAATAAATAAAACTGTTACAATCTCTTTGGTATTCCTCTGATTCTTCAAGAATGTATACTATCTTGACGAGCTTGACTTTGTTTTGATTCAAGGGCTTGTAAAGCTTGACCTTGAATCTCCTTCTTGAACTTGAATTTGGATTTGATCACGAACAAGTAATTTGATCTTGAACGCCTTGCTATTTGATTTAGCTTCATTCTTGATCTTGAACTTGAACTTGTAGCTTGAATGCTTGAGTGCTTGAACTTGTAGCTTGTAGAGAAATCTACGGTGTTTGATCCACGAGCTCTCTGCTTGCTGTTGCTCCCAAACGCACACGCAAGTATACGTGGTCGACAAGTTATATATGATTGTAAGTCCAAATATCGCATCCATAGGGACTTGTGATTAACTATCAACTAAATTAAACTCAAACAATTAATCTACTCAAGAGATTCCTAAAGTATGAATATTTAACTAGAACTAATCTAGAATAGTAATCTATGAAATTAAAGGAACAGGTTGGAGAAAGTAGACACGAATTTAATGAGAGAAAATATTCTAGAGCTATGTGTTATGTAATAATCCCGTTGAGTTTTCCACTTAAATCGTCTAATTAATTTATCTCGTTTATTTGTCGACAGGGTTAGTATTACTCATAGCCTTCTCCCTAAGTACTATTCGTCTATTCAAGCTAACCTAACGCCTATATTCTTATGGAATTAGAATTAACAAGAACGCACTAATAATTCCTGTATAGTAACCAAGCAAGGCGATTAGGTATATTCCTATCCTAACCGCATATCCCCCCCCCC
>ML371900.1:56105-118847 GCA_005239525.1 Nicotiana knightiana | reverse complement strand
CTACATCCCCCCCGGAGAGGTAAGATCTTGCTCTACTCAATCTTATATGCAATTTAGAATTCCCTCTCCCGAGTTCAATCCTAGATTCGTAGATAGTATTCAATTGGTGATCAAACAATCAAATAATTAAGAGCAAGATTGAATAAATAAACCAATATGATAAAATAATAAGAACAATTCAAGCTTCAAACTACAACGTTTATGTAGCACCCAAAACTGTAGAACTAATAAACTATGAGATTAAAAGAAGAGAAGATAAAAAAGCTTGGTGTTTGTCCCTCCACGTGAATTCTCTTTCAAAGTATGTTAGTTCCCCTCCAAATTAGCTTTAGACTTGCTTTTATACGAGTTGGGAGGTCTTGAGCCGAAATAACCTTGTCCCGATCAAACTTGGATAAAATCCCGTCAGCAGCGTCCAGCCCAGCGTGGGGCGCTGGCCCTGGCGCTAGTTATTTCACCTTTCTTCCTGGGGTGCCACAGGTGGCGGGGATGCATTTTTTTTTTCCGTCCGTTTTGGCTCTAATCTTGCACCTTTCGCCCCCAATTTCTTGCGTATGATTCCTACATATAAAAACACCCCGAATAAGCATAAACCAATACATTGCACATCGAAATCCACGAAATACGAGTAAAACATGAGGTGATATACATATAGATATATATACTTTAATTTACGCTAAATATCACTTGCTTCTTGTTATCACTTCTGGTGTCTACTAGCTTTATGAAGACCTCCATTTATAGTTGTAGGGAGTGGTGTGGCTCTGCGATTTGATTGGTTCGTTTGAACCGACCAATACCATCTAGATATTTGGCACAACTCTATTAGTTGTTGATTTGACTTGGTATGCCACCCTTTATTAACACATGTCATGATTTAATTGGCTCATTTATTTGGTTTAGATTTTCACATCACTGGACACTTAGCATGGTTTTGTTGGCTTGTTCTTTTGACTTGGATTGCCACATCACTTGACACATGGCATGAGCCTGGACTTTAAGATGGGTTAATAGTCATTTGAACCTTGGGTTACTGAAGTGGACTTATTATTTAATTTATAGTCCAATTAAATGGACTACCCCAACACATATATTGAATTTAAATAACTAGCCTAACTTACTAGGTACAATATTTGTTTAGACAAATGTCTTGAATTTAATATGGTCCAAATTATTTTAAGGATTAAACCTGATAAAAGTTAAATACTTACAAATGTCCCTTACTTCAAGGCGTATCGGAGTGTAAGCTTGTTAATCCTCAAAGACTAGCCTTGAAGTAAGACATAAGATGTTTAATTGTCTTCTCGCAAGTGATTTCTCACTCTTGGATGGAACTAGGGGTGGGCATATTTTGGTCAGAACCGAAGAAACCGACAGAACCGAAAATATTTTTATTTCGGTTTCGGTTATTCGGTTTATCCGGTCGGTTTCAGTTTAAAATTTTAAATTTTCAGTTTTCGGTTATTAATTTATTTAGTTCGGTTAACCGAAAAATCGAATTATTAGCATATAGGTTCTTTAAGTTATATATATGCTAAGCCCATAGATAATAAATTAATACTATTATGTCCAAGCTATCAAAGACTCAAACTAATTAAGTAAGTCCATCAACTTCCCAATCTTAAAGATTTTCACTCTATTAAAACTTCCATAGCATATATTATAGTATACCGGGAGAATTTTACACAGAGTTTTAATTAACACCATGTTTGAATTTTATGATCCATAATAGTTTGCAAAGTTTAGTCTATTTCTTTTACAAACACAATATTTCAAAGAATTCAGAATTTTTGGAAAAAAATAACAAATTCGCCAGTCCTATTATTACATAGAAGGAGGCAAATATGATAATGTTCAAACTGAAAACCGAACCAAAATAAATCAAACCGAAATTAGAAAACCGAACTTATTTCAGTTCTGTTTTGGTTACTACTTTTACAAAATCGAAAACCAAACAATCGAACCGAATTTTTTTAAATCGATCCGAACCGACCAAACGCCCCCCAAGATGGAACACAGAGTTTGATTGATTATAATAATCAATCAAACCTTTTGTATTCAGGTGCTTTACGTGGTTGAATTGCAATTGCATGGTTGCTAAAAAAACCAAATGCATAGGTATATCAAAAGTCATAGACGTTCTGAATTTCTCCAAAGACGGACAAAGAGGCTCATGCTGCGATGTGCCATGTTTTATTTTCTTTATTATTGGATCTTGACTTTGAATTTTAGTTTTCACAATTGCAAATCAATCGATCGAAACTTCAGTTAAGATCAGTACATCACATACGGTCCCACATGAAGCACCTGAACGTTTTAGCTATTTTGAGCTTAACTTTAGAAAGCTAAGAGGCAAAATTTGAACTTATCTTATAAAATTAATCGTCTGCCATCACATACAGATAGGTTTAAGAATTTTTGTGTTACAATTGGACTGTAACTTCCTCTACCTCATCCAGTTTTGAATGCTTAGCAAAGTTATTATTGGACAAGGAGTCAACCTCTGCCAGCTTATACTATAAATAGATCCCTTCCATGTGTAATTTGTTAACAACAATCTAGTGAACAATCATTCATCCAAGAAGTGCTTTCCTGTGCGGTAATGTTCTTTTCTTGCCTTTTATGAAGAAAATTATAGTAAATATATCATTCTTTTACAAGACATTTGCTCACATGTCACATAATGCATCATATGAACTTGTAACTAATCTTCTTCAAAAGTAATGAACCAAATCTGATTTATTCCTAGAGTGCATAAGTCTAATAGAAAGCACAGAGCACTTCCCTTCCAGTTCATTACTTTTCACCTAAATGTGGACTTTTGGGACAAGTGTGACATAAATGTGTCTAATAAAAAAAGATTGACTATTCTATATATAACGCGGTTTTAGACCGCGCTATACTTTAACAATGTTTTGGCCGTTAAAGTATAGCGCGAGTTAAAACAACGTTATATATGTATAATGCATGTATAAACCGCGCTATGCTTGGCTGATATGACAGATATGTATAGCGCCATTAATAACCGCGCTATATATGTATAGGCAGTTATAAAGCGTGTTATACATGTTTTGTGGGCTCACCAATAAGTCCCTTGCGTTTAACTGACATAATAATAATTCAAATGGGTATAGCGCCCTTTAAAAGAGCGCTATACCTCAAAAATTCAGCCCTCCGAGCTAGACATTGCTTATTTAAAGGCGTTAGGATTTTACAAAAATCCATTCAAAAAATATTCTAACTCCCGTTCAAACTGTTCTTCTTGTTAAATTCTCAAGCATTTTTCCATAATGTCTGAAGAACGAAAAATAAGGGTTTTATTATATTGTGGGGGGGTGAGGTTGTGGTGGCGAATAACTCTGTGAACTATAGTTTATCTCCACAGTGTCATGTTAAATTGCCACTTACAATGGACTACGATAGATTGATATCGTTGTTATGTAATATAATGAGTGTGAGGAAATGTTCGGTGAACCATAAAGTAACCGGAAGATATCCGTATTCCGTCACTCCGCAAGGGGTTGCTTGTTATACTGAGTTTAACATCGACGATGATGAAACTTTGAGGGATTTTTTGAGGACTCCGGAGGAATACCGTGAATTTATTGTAATAAAAATGTTGGAAATGTACGTCAAGGTTGAAGACGTTCCCAATAATGAGGTTGTGCATAGTAGGGATAACCCCCAGTCATCGGGTGATTATTCTGGAGCAGTTTNTGAGGTTGTGGTGGCGAATAACTCTGTGAGCTATAGTTTATCTCCACAATGTCATGTTAAATTGCCACTTACAATGGAGTACGATAGATTGGTATCGTTGTTATGTAATAAAATGAGTGTGAGGAAACGTTCAGTGAACCTTAAAGTAACTGGAGGATATCCGTATTCCGTCACTCTGCAAGGGGTTGCTTGTTACGATGAGCTTAACATCGACGATGATGAAACTTTAAGGTATTTTTTGAGGACTCCGGATGAATACCGAAAATTTCTTGTAATAAAAATGTTAGAAATGTACGTCAAGGTTGAAGAAGTTCCCAATAATGAGGTTGTGCATAGTAGGAATAACCCCCAGACATCGGGTGGTTATTCTGGAGCAGGTTTTGCCGGACAGGTTCCGGATGAAAGAGTTTGCCTTGATTTAAACTTATCACTACCGGCGAATGAGCAGCGGGAAAATAATTTCTCTTCTGTTTTACATACTCCACAAGACGAGTAGTAAACTTCAATTTCCCTTTGTGTTACAATGTATATTTTTGTTGTATTGAATTTGTATTAATGCTCATATATTCCACAGGGGTACCGGCTAGATATGAATCTTACAAGTTATGAACCCACGCCCAGTTGGAATATGCCTAGTTTTGGTGTGTTGGATCATGGTGGTTCATCCGGGAGTCATCACCAACAGGAAAAATGTCCATCATGGAATGTCAACACATTATGACTTGTAAGTGGAGTGATACAGCTATATGGAAAGCATTTATTAATTTCTGTAGCTTATTATTTTGTTTTTTGTGTAGCGAAAACGAGAAAGTTGAACCACCTGTCCTCACTCAATTGCTCGAAGATGACATATTAAATCAGGATCTGGCAGATGCACAGAGTAAGGAAGATAACAGTGATTATGATAACAATGCTGATGATTACGTAGACGACACACCGTTCCCTCGTGAGGATGGTGATGAGGAGGAAGAGAATGAAGGACCTGATTTGACGAGGGAGTATGCTTCACCCCCCTTTAGACCAAGAGTGTACGAGTCCCAAGTGCCGTTTCATTCAAGGAAGATTCCCTACCTTGATAACTTGCCAAGTATGCCGGATGTGGATGTCTCACAAGGGATTTTGATGAAATTCGGACAGCAATGTGGGATGATTCTAGACTAACGGTGCTGGCAAAGGACATCTTTTTTTCTGATAAAGCGCGCCTAAGCAGGGCGGCAAAAATGCACAACGTAAAAGAGTATCGTGAGATGACGGTATGGGAGTCAACTCTGGAGGTATACAAGGTTGTTTGCTGCAGATGGTTTACGGGTTGTTATTGGATGTCGCATGCGACCAAGAAGAACACAGGTCGGTGGAAAGTGGGTAAATACATTCCCACCCACAGATGTGAAATGGACACATTCAATAGGAATCACTACAACTTGGATATTGACTTGATTTCTCTTGTCCTAATTCCACACCTTGAAGCGTCCATAAGGTATAGAATCAAAGAGTGCATTACATCAGTCCACCAGGAATATGGCCATACCATTACCAAAAGAAAGGCATTTCTCGGGCTCAAACGTGCGTTTGAAATTGTTTATGGTAACTGGGGTAAGTAATTTGCAGCTCCACTCAGGTACATGGCTGCACTGCAACACTTTAACCCCGGGACGGTTGTTGAATGGAAGCTTGAGCAGAGTCCGAAAAAACCAGAATATATATTCAATTACGTGTTCTGGGCATTTAAACCAGCAATTGATGGTTTTCCGCATTGCCGGCTGGTAATATCCATATACGAAACTCATGTCTATGGAAAGTATGCTATCAAGCTGTTGATAGCCGTTGCAGTAGATGCTAATGGACAAATATTTCCTCTAAATTTTCTATTTGTGCCAATGAAAGCCAAGAGACGTGGACGCTATTTTTGGACCATTTGAAAGAGCACGTTGTCAAACAGCGTTCCGATACTTGTCTAATATCTGATCGGCATGGTGGTATCTTAAGTTCTATAGAGAACTTTCCTGCATGGAAAGAACCTTATGCCTACCACCGTTACTTTGTGAGGCACTTGAAGGCCAATGTCCAGAAGGCACATCCCAACAGGGACCTGCATGATTTGATGTGGATGGCAGCAACAGACCACCAAGAGCATAAATTCCCGAGGCACATGGAATCTATCAGGCAGGAAGACGAGAGAGCCTATCATTGGTTGTTGCGACACGAGCTTCACAAGTGGACTTTGCATGCAGATGGTGAAAGAAGATGGGGAATTCTGACTACAAACGTGTCAGAATCTTTCAACGGGTTATTGAAGTCGGCAAGAGGATTGCCTGTCACTACCATGGTGCGGATATCAGTCAAGCAGATAGCGGAGAGGTTTGTTGAAAGGGCTGCAGTTGCAGCGTCGTTGATGGAAAGGGGTGTTGAATTTATGCCACTGCCAATGAAGAGATTTGAGAAATATAGGCGGTGAGTACATTGGCATTCATTTTTGCAGTATGATCATGACAGAAATATTTTTGAAGTTCGCATCGCTATCCATCAAAACCGGGGAATAATGTACATGCCATAAATGAATCTAGAGGGTTGTGATCTTGTGGGAAATGGTCCATCTACCACATGCCATGAGGGCTTTCAACATGTTGGTTTAGAGCCAACCAACTACGTTGATAAACAATATAGTGTTGCTGCTTACTTAAACACCTATAATGGGCAGTTGCAGCTAGTTGGTGCTGAGCATTATTGGTTGTCAGAACCATTTAAAATGGTGTGTAACAAGGACTGTTTGCATCGAATACAGGTGCCGAAGAGAATGCGTATACAGAACCAAATGGATGTTAGCGATACCGTTTATGCTCGCAAATGTGGTATATGCTCGCAAACAGGACACGACCGTTGAAAATGTCCTTCAGTTAGTTTGGGTGGCGGTGGTAATGAAGCTCGTGGTGGGTGTTATTCTAATGTGGCAAACTATCAATGAGTTTATGTTGTAATAAGTAGCTGTTTTGTTTATATTGGAAGATGTATCAAATAAAATTATGTTTCCATTGTTGTTAAATCTTATTGATATTTAACATTTTCCAGTTGAGTAAATTAATGCATTTTTCCCTCCCGTTCATGTAATCAAAAATAGTATTAGATTAAAAAACGGAAAAATATGTGAATATATTTGATAAATATAGTTCATAAATAGTTTATTTAAAGGTAATTTTTTGATAAATATGGGGACAAAGCATAGTGTGGTTAAATACTACGTTATATGAATATATTTAGCGCGGTTAAATACTATGTTATGTGTGTTGTCTTGTCGAACTGAAAATCTGTCCGCCTAAGAAAAAGCTATTTTGTATCTGACAGAATCTTTTACACACAAAGCATAGTACAGTTAAATGCTACATTATGTGAATATATATAGCGCGGTTAAATACTACGTTATGTGTGTTATCTTACCTATAAATAACAGGCGCATTCTAGTTATTTTCTGTGCTTAACAACAACTAATAGCAAAACTTTCTATAAAAGCAAGGGTTTTTTTACTCTTTAACAAATGTTTGAACGCCTTTATGTACCAAGGTGCGAGTGAGGCAAAAAATGCATGATGAAGGAATGTTGGGATGATGGTGAAGTTGGACGCCGCTACTGGATGTGTGTGAACAAGTTTTATAGGGTTTCCGAATTTTTGCAATTTTGAGGTATGGATTGATGATCCTCAGGAATGCTATAAACAATCTTTGCAGTTTTTTCATAATTTGACCTTAAAATAGAGGGAACATGAAATAGAATATAAATGAGAAATTGCGGAGTTGAATGCGAAACTGAAAGAGACAGAATTGGAAGAAAATAAGCTGGAAGATAAATTTAAGTGGTTGGAGCAGAAAATAACGGGCGGCAGTGACTAAACAATGACATGTATGTGTTGAGTGTACTACTTTAACTTTATGTTTCCCGTGTGATGCGATGCTAGAATTCATAGTTTAACATGTTATATGCCTTACATTTTATGTGCGTTAATGATAAAAATACACTTTTTATGAGCATAATGGAGTCAATTTCATGTGTAGGTGAATAGGAGATGAAAACCGAGCTAAATGGATGCAAATACGTAGAAAATACGCTTGAGAGGCGAAGACGGAACACCTTGGTCTTATCCAGGCGTTTGCCTCCTAAAGCTAGGCTGGCCCTGGCGTTAGAGAGGCGTTTGCCTCCTAAAGCCAGGCCTGGCCTGGCCTTATCCAGGCCTTAGAGCCAAAACGCCTGGTCTCCTGGTTCTGGTCAATTTCGAGTTTTGACGAGTTTAAGTGTTTCCCGGTTGAAATAGAAGTCTCCTACACGTTTAGGGTTTGTCCTAAACTTATAAATAGACCCCAAAAACACAACTTAGAGGGAGATTCGAAGAGGAGAGAAGGGATTCGAACGACAAGACATACAATTGTACATATTTACTTCATTACTTTGTAGTTTAATTATGCAAGTTAATTTAGAATTAATTCTTATGAATTTGTTTAGCTAACTTCTTTAATCTAGGGTTTTGGTAGAACCTGTTGGGGGATGAACTTATTTTGTTATTAATATAGTTCCGATTGGTTGATTAATCTCTAATTGTTCAACTACGTTCTTGTTGTAGTTAATTGAATGGCCATCAATTAGCTGTGCCTATTTATTATGTATCTACTTGAGAGAGAGTGCATATTTAGGTAGTTGTTTGAACAACATCACTCCCGGAGTATAGACGAAAGTCATAACCGAGGGTTTAGAGGTTGGATTAGAGATAACGATACCTCGGGTGCAATCTAAAGTGAACTGTAATGCAATCTAGCTAGCGTAACTTGAGAGAGTGCGTCTAGTAAATTATCATAATTACTTGAGAGAGATTTATGGTAGATAGAGTGTTCATGATTGATAAAGACAACTAATCAAGCTATATAAAGTATCCGAGAAGTAAATTCACCGACGGGGGAAACCATAACCTTAGATCTTTATTACAATTGTTTACACCTTAGCGTAGTTAATCTTTAGTTTTAATCGTTAGACATAGTAATTTAAATAACCTCAAGTGACAGTTGAGTATTCTAACAACTTGCTTGATACGTAAATTCTTTGTGGGATCGACTCTGGGCATAATACCCCGGATTATATTTGCAACGCCCTCTTATTTTTTAGACATAGTTGAGCGTGATCACTGTGTCATGTATTTTCATTAGTTGTAGTGAATTTAAATTATGTTAAGTTGTTATGTTTGTGTTTGTGTTGTAGTATTAAAATAAAGAAGGAACGGGGAAATAAAAACAAAATGCGCATATTATGTAAACAAAATTTTTTTTGTTATTATTTACATAAAATAATATTTACATAAAATACAAAAAAATAAAAACTCAATGCGTCCCAAATCCTGTGTGCTTCAACGCAGCCACTGGCCTAGGCGCATCCCATCCCGCCCGGCTATGCTATCAGGATCATCCTCAACACGTCGACTCTTTATAGTAGGATGCGCTGCAGTATGATCATTAGTGGTGCTGGCAGGACCGGTAGAAGGGGCCGTCGATCTATTAGAAACCTAAAGAAGAATAAGTCAGCTCAGCATAGGAAAGTATATATTAAGTCACAACAATTTAGATTGTCTTACCATGGTCTCGTAGGGCTTCTGAATATAATCATCCGTTGCAACAACGTCAGCATCGCACGAAGGGGCCTCCGTGACGGGCGGGGATGAAGCCTTAATAAGGAAATTAATAAAGTTATGGAAAATAAATGAGAAAAGTAAAAAAAAAAATTTAAATTGAATACTAATAAAACCATACTTGCGCCTGTGATGATGAGCTATAACTCAGCCAGCGCCCACTATCCAAATCTCGGGTCGGCCGATCCTCAGCAGCGGTCGATGGGCCTGGGAAGTATGAATCCCAATCCTCTCTGGTAAGGTTCGTGCCCGTGCCCGTGATCAATAATGGACCTGACGGGGTCACCTGCGAAGTCCCTGGAGTGAGCTGCATCCCAAGGCTGTATGACAACATGCTGCTGGGATACTCGTGCGGCTCATGTAGATCATTCGGCAGATCAGCATCAACATCAACATCATCAACAGAGGCCTCCACGCCCCCTTGCTGGGGACCACCTCCTTGCTGCCCACCACGACCCCGTATGGCACCCCTGCCTCATGGGGCACCCCCACCTCGAGGGTAAACCCTGCCTTGTGGGGCACCCCACTTCAAGGGGCACTCTTCCCTCGTCGGGCACCCCCACCTCGTGCGACACCCCTGCCTCGCTGGTACTGCTCTGGCGCCACATAAGCAGGGTCATGTCCCAAGCGCTTGTCCTCTCTAGCTCACTGTAGTGTCCGGGTAGCCACCCCTGCAAGCTGCCGGCCGTAATTGTGCAAAGAGACCGCACCCTAACAGAAAACATACCAGGGCCTCGTGCCGCCCGGCGTATGGAACGTACCGACCACCAACTTGATGAATGGGATTCCCCAAAAAAAGTCGGGTAACGCGGCGGNAGGGGGGGTGGGGGGCGGAATTCGGTCAGCTCGTTGGTCCCAAGTATGGATCTACGCCTCTAGCCATGCTACATATGCGTCGTCCACTCTGGAACGATCATCCCGCTGATAATGTGTAGCCCCTATGTAGGACCCCTCGGTATATACTACGGATGGCCAAATTGTCGAAGTACCTGCTCCGTGGCATGATACGCCACAATATCGAGGCACATCAGCAGAACGGAAGTGCTCCAAATCAGTCGGTCGGCCGAGCAATAATTGGGTAGGCCAGCTATCAAGTCGTCGCTATATGGCGTCCAAATGAACTATCAAATAACAACAGAAAACGTGAGTATGCGCAACACACATGAAGCTATACCAAGTAAGTTTAGGTACATATTTAGCGGTGCGCCCTCCAGTATATCCAACACATCCCTGCAAAGGGGGAGATTATGCCGAGCATCGTAATCTCGTACATATCCACGCTGGAGAACCCACCTCATAGCTAGAAGGAGAAACATAGATGGTACATTCGGAGTTAATGGTGGTATAGGTGGCTGCAACTGCGGGAACTGCTCTCAGGCCCAAACCTAACATACAAAGTCGACGTAAAGTTTAAGATAAATTTTGACTAGATAGAATTGGAAGGAATGAACAGAGGTATTCATATATGTTGTCACCTGTAGAAGCGGCAAAAATCCACATACGTCATGCTGGGTGTCCATGCTCGGCCGACACCGATGCCTGTACATGTAGGCGAGAACAGCAGCACCCCAGCTGTACTGGGGTAAATCATCTAGCAACTGAAGATCATGAAGAAATCGCAAGCTGACTAGGTTCCCCGAAGTGTTCGGGAACAAGACCCCACCAAACAGAAGGAGCAACGGCAACCTCGTATGCCAGTGAATATGTAGATAATCTGTCTCGCCAGTGATGTCGGGGTGCAATATCTCCAAATGCTGTCTAATCACTGTCAAACTCATGCGACTGGCATCTGAGTATGCAGTCTCATCCTGTGGCCTAAAGCCAGTGAACTGCAACAGCATGTCCAAATACTGGCCACGCGTCATCTCTCTCATGCCCTGAGGCAATGCAACGGGCAGTCCATCAACGGGCAGCCCATATAAAACCTCCACGTCCTGCAGCGTGATGATGGCCTCACCAATGGGCAGGTGGAAAGTGTGCGTCTCCGGTCTCTACCGCTCTATCAGGGCCGTGATCAAAGACCAGTGGAGCTGTAGCCGCCCAATCTCAAATATCCTGTAGAAGCCCGTATCCCCCAGGCGATGGACTACACGGGGATGGAGAACTCTATCCTTCATTAAATCCCACAAGGCGTCCACTCTCGTAGCGCGGAGAGTTTGGGCCAGTAGCTCTCCCTCCCACACATAGGCAGATCTATGATCACCCTGTAACACTAATAGCTCATCGGAGACAAGTCTAGGATGCATAAGCGGCACGTCCATGTCGTCTACTGTAAATTAAACAATATTAATTGTATGTTTGATCTGTAATTAAATAAATATTTTTATCATATTTAATTGGACAGAGTATATATCTATAGGTTCGAAGCTCGATATTTGAGGCCCAGTAGCACCAAGCTATCCTGAATTCTTATGTGTGTCAATTTCAATATTTTCATAATTTTGTGTGTTTGTTTTATAAATTAAATAATTAATTTTTGTAAATTTTAATTGGATAGAGTATATACTTATGGGTTCCAGACTCGATATTTGAGCCCAGTAGCACCAAGCTATCCTGAATTCTTATGTGTGTCAATTTCAATATTTTCATAATTTTGTGTGTTTGTTTTATAAATTAAATAATTAATTTTTATAAATTGTAAATTGGACAGAGTTTGTGTTTGATCTATAAATATAAGAGATACTTAAACTACATGGATTCTACATTAAAAGGCTCTACATTTTATTACGCTAAAAGACTCTACATTTTACTAAGCTAAAAGGGCATTGGTCTTTAAGCAAATAAATAATCTAAACTAGATAAAAAGAAAAAATACATTTTAATAACATAACATTCACGAAAATACATATAAAACAGTAAAAGAAATTTACTAACATTTTTATATAAAAAAAATTATTTCTAATTTTTTACATATTTTTTAAGAACACTAATATCTTAGTCTGGATAAAAATAACATACTAGTTTAATCGCAAACAGAACACAAAACAATATTGAAACACATTCAAGACAACTAATATGAATTATTATACAAGTTTCGACATAAACTAAATCAGAATACCTCGATTTATATTTTTCGGAAAGTCGATGAGTTGAAAATTTGAGTCCGAAACGATTAAACCACAAAAATAGAATGCTTTGCTAGGATGTGTGATGACCCAAAAGGTCATCTTGTGTAAATTTAGCAAAATATTATGTTCCGAGGCCCCGAAAGCCTCTGTTAATCTCACCTCGATGTGCGTGCGCAGCTCGGGCGCGTAGCCGGGAAGCCTCTATGTGGAAATGTGTTAAACAGTTGAATTTATGATAATTAATGGAATAAAGTTGACTTTGGTCAATATTTTGGTAAACGGACCCGGACCCGTGATTTGACGGCCCCGGTCCGCAGGAAAATATAGGTCCTGGGCGTATGCGCGGAATCGAATTCCGAGGTCCCAAGTCCGAGAAAATGAATTTGTAAAGAAAATTATTTTCTGAAAATAATAAAGACTTTTGAAAATGAACTTTGATGTGAAATCTGTGTTACCGAGCCCGTATTATGGTTCCGGAGCGCGGAACAGGTTAAATATATGTTATGTGAGTTATCTGTAAAATTTGGTAAGAAACAGACTTGGTTTGACGTGTTTCAGATCAAAAATGGAAAGTTTGATAGTTTATGAAGTTTGAGGAAATTTTATGGATTTTTGAGTTTAATTCTTTGCTTTTGATGTTATTTTGGTGGTTTAATTACTAGAATAAGTTCGTAGGATGATTTTGAAGGCGTGTATATATTTGTTTTTGATCCCCGAGGGCTCGGGTGAGTTTTGGATAGGTGTCGGGGTGAAAAAGAGTTAGAAAAAATTCTTGTTTTTGGGGCTGTTTTTGGTGTCTGAGGTTTCTACACTATACGGTTGCATAGGTTGCCCCGCGATCGCCTAGTGTACTGTGAGGGGGGGGGGTCTGTGACTCTATGCGATCGCATAGGCACTTTCGCGATCGAGTAAAGTATAGGAGAGCTGGAGAGGAGGCTAGGTATTTTTCCTTCTGCGGTCCCACCAATCTGTCCGCGATCGCGTGGGTCCACGTTAGGTTTCTCTGCGATCGTAGCCTTCACTTCGCGATCGCGTAAGTCTAAGGTCCAGTACTCTCCGCTATCACAGGGCACATGTCGCGATCGCGATAGCCAATTATGCCCAGTGATTTTAATGTTCAAAAACAGAATACCATACGGGATTTTCACATTCTTTCACCATTTTCTTCTTTTCCACTCTTCATGTGCGATTCTTAGGAGACCATTCCACCATAGCTTCATAGGTAAGTGTTCATAACACTAGTTTTGTTCCATTTTCCTTCATCAATCACTATATTCTAGGTCTAAAAACATGAAATCAAAGGTAGAAATTGGGGGTTTTGGGTAGAGTTAGGGCTTTTGAAAATTTTGGGAATTCAACCTCATTTTGGGGTCGTATTTCAAAACAAATTGTATATTCGGGTTCATGGGGGAATGGGTGATCGGGTTTTGGTCCGAACCTCAGGTTTGGACCAAGCGGGCCCGGGGTCGAATTTTGGTATTTTTGGAAGAATTATGGGAAATGTATAATTAGGCTCTGTGATTGAGTTATTGAATAATTATTAATGTTATTAAGTCAATTATGTCTAGATATTGTCGTTTCAGAGTCGCATTCAAGAGGAAAGGCTTTGATTGAGGCTTAACTTGCATTCTTGGAGCCGAGGTAAGTGTTTGGCCTAACCTTAGCTTGAGGGAATAGGTATAGAGTCTTATTTTCTATGTGTAATTCATGTCCAACGTATATGTGAGGTGACGGGTACCTATATGTTGTGGCCAAGCATGCGTATGAGTCGAATTTTGATGAGTTATTTAATGTCCTTTGATATTCTCCGTGTTGTGAATTATTAGGAACCTTGGAAGTGGTACCTTGGGGTTACTTCATGACATGAAAAGTTCTTGATTATATGTTCGGTTGAGGGTTTTACTGTTGATATGATACTTCTGAGTGAGATTGGTTATAGCTGAGTCCCTTGCCGGGACAATAGAATTGTGTTGATTATGTTTGTACATTTGAAATGTCTCATTGTTAAACTTTCCTATCAATTGTTGTTTTTATATTCATCATCCACGAGGAAACATTCCGTGCCGATGATTATATTATTTATGCACGAAGGAACATTCCGTGCCGATGATTATATTATTTATGCACGAGGGAACATTCTGTGCCGATGATTGTATTATTTATGCACGAGGGAACATTCCGTGCCGATTGATTATTATTTATGCACGAAGGGACATCCCGTGCCGATTGATTATTATTGATGCACGAGGGGACATTCCGTGCCGAGTCATTATTATTTATGCGCGAGGGGACATTCCATGCCGTTTGATCTTGAGGCTATACACGAGGGGTCATGTCGTGTCTTCTCGTGTCTATTTTACTTGTTTCGAGTTGTCAGTTCCTGCTTTACTTCTACATTCCAGTTAGTACTTGATTCTGCTGTTTTAGCCGTTGTTTCCCCTCTTATCCCCAACATGTTCTTCCCCGTAACTGTATTCTTGTTAATTTTCTACTATACTATTGAACTGCACAGGTACAATTTGTTGTCGTGTCCTAGCCTCGTCACTACTTCGCCGAGGTTAGGCTCGGCACTTACTCAGTACATGGGGTCGGTTGTACTGATGCTACACCTGCACTTCTTTATGTTGTGCAGGTTACGCAGCCGGACCCAGTGGACCTCATTAGGGGGAGAGTCCTTCAGTCCATTCCATACGATACCGAGGTAGTTTTGTAGGCGTTCGTGGATCTCGACATCACTGTCTATCTTTCATTCTGTCATCTATGTGTTTCCATACAGATATATCATTTTATTTCAAACTGTTGTTTTTAGCTAAATCTAGACTGGTTCGTGAGGTTGTGACTCCATTTCTAGGTTTTGTACTTAAAGGGATTTCTTCGTTATTAGCTATTGATATTTACAATTTGTTAATGCTTCCGCACTTCATTTCAATTATCTAGTCAGTGTTTGTTATTTTCACTTGCTAATAAATCAATTCAGTTAACACGTTGGCTTTCCTAGCGGGTGCAACGTTAGGCGCTATCACGGCCTGAAGGTGGGATTTCGCGTCGTGACAAGCTGGTATCAGAGCACTAGGTTGCTTAGGTCTCACAACTCACGGACAAACTTGCTAGGGTCTGAGGTATCGGTGCGGAGACGTCTGTACTTATCCCCCAGAGGCTGCAAAGTTAGGAATAACTTCACTTTTCTTCTTTTCTGTCGTGCGATTTGAATTCTAAATGCTAATTGAGTTTCGATTCTATTCTCTCGCAGATGGCGAGAACGCGTGCTTCCTCATCTACCGATCAGCAACCCGATTCTCCTGTTGCAGCTCCTACGAGGGGCTGAGGCCGAGGCAGGGGCGGGGCACAGCCCAAGGCAGCAACCCCAGTAGAGGACCCATAGGTAGACTTTTTTTCCAGTGAGGTTCCTACTCAGACAGTTCCAGTTGGACCAGCTCAGGTCCCAAAGGGGTTCATTGCCACCCCGGTGCTTCAGCATGCTCTAGTCCGCTTAGTGATGGAGAGTGTGGCTCAGACCGGTCTTCTTCCTACTGCACCAGCCGTCTCTCAGGCTAGGGCAGGGACCCAGACTCCTGCTACTCGCACACCAGAGCAACTAGATCCTCAGTTCCAGACACCGGTACCTCAGACTGCCGGAGTAGCTCAGTTGGCATTGTGGCCCCGGCAGTTGAGGGAGCAGCTATGTCAGCAGATGCTTTATGGAGATTGGATAGATTCACCAAGTTATTCATTACTACATTTACTGGTGCACCATCAGGGGATCCCCATGATTATTTGGACAGCTTTCATGAGGTTCTTCGGAACATGGGCATAGTAGAGTCCAATGGAGTTGATTTTGCTACTTTTCGTCTTTCGGGTTCTGCCAAGACTTGGTGGAGAGACTATTACTTGACCAGGCCAGCTGGGTCTGCACCATTGACTTGGGCTTAGTTCTTCGAGTTATTCGTGGGGATGTTCCTTCCAGTTACTCAGAGGGAGGATCTTCAGAGGCAGTTTGAGAGCCTCCAGCAGGGATCTATGTCTGTCACTTAGTACGAGAGCAGGTTCATCACTCTAGCTCGACATGCCATTATGATACTCCCCACTGATCGTGAGAGAGTGAGGAGGTTTATTGAGGTTTGGCTCAGCCCATCAGGCTTCAGATGGGCAAGGAGTCAGGTACTGATATTTCGTTCCAGGATGCGGCCAATGTGGCTAGGAGGATTGAGATGATTATGTCACAGGGTGGTGGTCAGGGGGCTGACAAGAGGCCCCTCACTTTGGTCGATTCAGTGGAGCCTCATCTGGAGGCATGGATTCTTTTGACAGAGGTCATCCTCCCAGACCCTATCAGTCGGCACTTCAGGTAGCTCACAGTGCACCCCTAGCTCCTATGGGTGCACTGTTGGTCCCAAACGCACACGCAAGTATACGTGGTCGTACAAGTAATATAATGTTAAATCGAATGTCAAACCCATAGGGACTTGTGTAAACTACTTGCTGATCACGCTAATTATTATTAAATCAAGCCAAAAAAAAATCCAGGAATGTAAGTATTTTATACTACGATTCTATGAAATAACTAATTATCAAGTAACGAGAGTATTGTTGTGTATTCAGTAGAGACAATTATTCCAGGTTTGTGATCAATTCACCACTCGTATGGCATTTTAACTAACTCTCCCTTTCATATAATTCACTCATGGTTGCTAATTAATCGATAAATGCTCTCATAGGCTTCTCCCGAAGCACTACTCGCCTATTCTCAATAGATTAACGCCTATATTCCTATGAAATTAATCTATTAAAACGCACTAAGATTACGATATTTAATTAAGCACGGTGACTAGGTATATTCCTATCCTAAACACAAATCCGCTCCCCTGAAGGGTTAAGATCGCGCTCTCTTCAACTCTTCTCTAATCTATACACGGCTTTCCCAAGCATAGCATAGATAGTATATAGAACCTAACTGCTGGCCAGACAATAAGCAATTAAACACATAATTGAAGAAACAACCATATATTGAGTGAACTATAATCAAGCTTCACTTAATGTCGAATAACAATATTCATGGCTAAATCACAACCCCAGAACAATGGGTGTTTAGCCACTCATGCTAAAATTAAACAATTGCATAAGTGTTGAATTAATTGTAAATACTAGAAAAAGATGAAGAAAACTGATAATCCACTGCTCCCTAGAAATTCCGTGTGTATATTCTCTCCAAAGTGGCATGAATCCCTCAAAAATAAGCTTAGACTTGCTTTTATACGTGTTGGGTAGGATTAGGGCCAAAATAACCGTGTCCCGGGCAAAATAGGAAGAATTTTCGTCACCGGCGCCCTGGCTAGCGCCAGGCGCCCACCAGGGTGCTGCCCATAAAAATCACACTGCCTCCAGCGCCACAGGTGGCACCCAGCCCTGCCTGTTGGCGCCCAAAATTGCCGGTTTGTCCTGTTTCGTCCGTTTTGGCTCTAATTTCGCGCGTTTCACCCCTGATTGATCCCGAATCATTCCTAAACATTAAAACACTATAAATTAATATAAATCATCATATTTAAGATCTAAAACTGACGAAACAAAAGTAAAATATGAGGCGATATACATAAAAATATATACATTTTAAGCTAAACATCAACACCCCACACTTAGACTCTTGCTCGTCCTCGAGAAATGGGACAATCTACTACCCTTCAGCACATACAAATTTCACTATCAAGGAGTATTTTACTTTTCAATCTCACACCTTACCCCTTTACTATGATCGATACCGGCAATCAAGTATGAACATAAAAAATTTCACATTCTTCCCCTTCTTTAAACATTCCCAAGTATAACAATTTAATCAATCATACCAACAACCTAATTGCAACCACCCAACCTCAAGAGTCAACTTGCAACCACTAAGCCCTCTCAATTCATGCACCTACCCAACAAGAAAGTTTACAACATTACCAATTGCTCAAGAGATCATGTGCCGTCACCAACACCAAAAGAGTGAATATAACTAGTCCACACATTCAAATATGCTTTTGAACATAATTTAAGGACATCAAACAATTGAACAAATTCATTCACTCTCACAAAGAATTCATATGCATCCCGTGGTCGTACCATAAGCTTGCCCTTAGTGTAGATCTCCACTAATTCAAGTTAGCCAAATCTAGGATCAATTAGGACTTTTAAGGTTGTAATGTAGGTTAAGGGAGGGGTAGGATATATTTAGGAAAAGTGACTAACCCTCCTAAGCACTTTAATACACTACCTTCACAAATCAACACATATTCTTCTCAACCATTTCCCTTGCCTCTACTCATATACAACATAGCCCGATTTCAATTAAGCACGTCTATATTTTCAATAGCACAAATTAATAAAAATTGGAGGTGTGTATCTTTTTGTACATACTTTTACTATTATTTTTTTTTCTCTTTCTTTCCTACACACATTCCATACATGAACATTCAATGGCTAGTGACTTTTGCATACAATTTTATTGCACCAACGGGTCCTTCCATGGCTCCACTCAAAAGCTACTCCCCAACATCTCACCTTACTTCTTTTAGCGACTAAGTTCCTTAGGAGGTAAAGGTGCAAAAATCTCAATTTAAGAACAAAATAGGGGTACGACTTGTAATGTGGATACCAAATAAAAGGTCTAAAGGCTCAAAGGGGCTAGCAATGGAAATTTTTTTCTTATGTGGCAAGCACATCCATGATCAAGCAAGAAAATGCCTACGTCATCTCCTAGATTGGCATAACCTACAATTTCTCTTCGATTAACACACGGGGCAAGTTCTAGACTACACAGGATAGCATAGAAAATCACTAAACCTCACTCACACATTGCACATGACTCAATCACAACGGTTTTATTCAACTCTCAGGTCAAGGAAGCACACAAAATTGAGAGAATTAAGCTATTTTACACTATGTAGCATACATGTCAAACAACTGAGCTAAGGCGTCACACAAAAGGCTATTTATTTTTAGTCAGGCATCACATGTAAAACCAAATACAAGGGAAAGCAAAATGTATGTTCCGGCATCAAACATGTCAATGGGTATCTCAGAGTAACTCGTTTTCTTCCTAACTACTAAAAAAAAAATTTTTTTAAGTACCCAGTTCAAGCTACACCCTTGGAAAAGAATCGGTGCCCAAATAAAAATCAAGGGATACTACCTACCTATCCTAAGAAAATAAATAAAACAAAAAAATCTTTTTGGTGTTTTTAAATCGGACTTTTTCCCTCAAGAAAATTTTCCAACAAATCCATCGTCGGGAAATGTCCGAGTTTGTTTTGAACTAACTAAAATTAACAATTAACTAAAACGAAAAATAGTGAAAATGCTACTATTACTAAAACAAAACATAATTAATGCTAAAAACACAAGTAGCATACTTCCCACCCCACACTTAACGCACGCATAGTCCCGATGCATATGAAAATTAACAAAACACAGTAGGGTGAAAAGAAATGCTCCCTGTCAATCGGAAGTATCCAGAGAAGCAGTTGCAGGCTCATCATCATCAGGGCCTAGAGGAACTACTGCCCGGGGTCCATTAACCTCTTCACCCCCTCATCTTCTGTGTCCGAGCCGCGTACGGTGTTCACATCCTCAGAAGAATGAACAGGGCTGCCAGGTGCAATCCCCAACATCTCCTTGGCAGAACTGGACAACTCACTGCGCAATTCCATACGCTCCATATCCGTAGCACCTGCTTTACACATCAAAAAGTTCAGTGTTCTATAAATGTATCTACTGAAGCTTTCGTCCCTTTCATAACGTTCATCTGGCGTGAGCTTGGATGCTGGATCCAATAGTATAGTAATGTCCATAAGCTCGGGTGAAGGCTCCACCACTTCATCATACCCTGGGTACTCAAGCACCCCAAGGTCTAACATATACTTAGTGGGAAAGTTTCCAAAGAAAAATCGCCTGATCTGCCACCCAAACATCGTATGTGCCATCTTACCCAACATAAATTCACCCACATTTATGGGTCGGCCTGTCATCAAAAAATAAATGACACACACCCGAGCATGGGTGCAGTCACTGATATGCTCGGCAGGCATGAGGCGTGCTTGTACAAAATTTTGCCACACCTTGGAAGTCTTGTTAAAGTCTGACCGGACCATATGAAGATGAAGAGTGCCATGCTGCTTGATCCACTTGGCAGTCGAGTCAACTCCACACAAAGTGTGACAGATCAATTAATATTTGGGGCTCTCGACAAATTCTTTAAGCCTAGTTGGGTCAACATCTTCAACCCCCAAGTATTTATAGATGTTTGTCCTGTGCATTTTAATCTCAATCCCCCGTACACTTGAAGTAACATGCCTGTCATGCCAATTGGCATAAAGTTCTCAGATCATACTCAAATTTGCCTTTCCGGGGCATGCCAATAGCTTATCCATGTGCCTTGCACGGAGTTGGCTCATTACTTAAGGAAAGTTCCACTCCAAGGCTTTAGTGTTGATCCCTACCTCGGAGATATAACGTCTCTTTGGCACAAAGTCCTTGTGCCATGCTACCGCCGCATCATCTACCAATTCCAACCGGGGTCGGGGTCTCAAGGGTGCAGGGTGTAAGCTTTCGGCCAATTTCTTGCCTTTTGTCTAGGCGGGAGGGGCCATCTCCTTGCTTTCTTTTCTTGGTTGCCGGAGAGGTGGAGGAGGATTTGCCAATACCTTTTCCCTTGGTTGTACTATCATGAGCCATGTGGAATCCTTCAACACCATGAAAAAAAATGCATGAGACTTGATAAACATCGTACCTAAGGTTGTGGTGCCCGTCCTACAAGGATCGCACACTTAAAACCTAAGGTGTAATTAATACTTCCTTTCATGATTTTATTATTTTAATGCGATAAAGTGCAAGTGTTGCCTCCTAAAGCTATGGGTACTCAAGACTTCCCCAAGTTATTCAAAAAAAATATGTGATTATGACCACATGAATTCACATTAATCGTGGCAATAGAATGTTGCACTTCCTTGTATATACTACAAAACTACACTAAATAACTACTATCTACAACAATTTAACACATATAATACATAATATACATGGTGTATAGACATGGTTTTTTTTACTTTCAAGCTCAAACCTTTAACATGTATCACATCCCTACACACCCCACACTTATCCCAAGTTCAATTGCAAGACACTCGGTTACTCAAGACTTCACCGGTGTACCTAGAACTTCATTCAAACATATTCACAAACACCTTGTGGGCATAAATTGTGAGCTCTAGATTTCAACAATGGTGGAAGAGAATGGCCATCCCAATTTTTAAATAGAGTAGAGGGACTTTAAACTTACTACTCTAACCATAAAATCATCACAACAAAGTCAACAACAAAGCCAACCACCAAAATAGTCTTATAATTGCATAAAGGGAAAAATTTGGAGTTAGGTCTCATGGGGGATGGGAATTACCATGGATACTACACTAAAAACATAAAAAAAGAAGAAAAATAATTATAAAAACATACCTGGAGATTGAAGAAAGAAAAAACAAGATGAAAATTAAAATTTTTTGGGGAGGGGGGTGTTAGTTCAACGGGTAGAGAGAGAGAGAGAGAGGAAGGAAGAGAGTGTTTGTGTTCTTTCTTTTGGGTGTGGGTATTTGGGTAGAAGATGGGTTATAGTGTTAGTGTGGATGGGTAATTGGGTTGGGTTTAATGCGTATGGGTAATTAGAAAACAATAATGCAAATAACAAACAAAACAAAAAAAACAAAAAAACAAAAAAAAAAAAATTTCGGACCCCCCAGCCAGCGCCCAGCGCTGGGGTTTTAAAATGCACATTGTTTCCAGCGCCCCAGCGGCGCCTGGCACTGACCAGGGCGCTGGGGGCAGTAGAGAATTAAAATTTTATATATATATATATATATATACATGTAGATTCAGGCAACCATGAAAAAGAAAGATGTTAGAATCATGGGATTGCAATGTGCCCATTTTGTATCGACATATCAAGCTATGTAATTAGCTGAAGCACTGTTAGCTTGCTACCTTATATCAGTACAATATGTTTGTAGAATGTGCAGACCGTATCACTGTATGATGGTATATTTGTATCAGTATGTTGTCAAAATAGTCCTCTGTAATACAGATTTAAACAGGTCGATAAACTACCTGATAACTGTTCGATAATAGCTAAATTGATATCACATTCACCCTATCTTATTGGGTGGCTAGCAGATTAATACATTTAAAAGTCGATAACCGATAAGCCGAACCGTTAAGCGTAAATAACCATCCGATCAGCCCAATAAGCAGCCTTAACCACTGATGCTTGCATCAGGATAGACTGTCTGCATCACACCCCCTTGGAGTGCAGTTTTTCTCCGAATCCTGCGTGAACACGAGATGCTTTGTGCACCGAGCAACATTTTTTTTTTCTGGTGGTAAAAGTTGAACTTAACTTCCATCCAAACAAACATTTTCTTGATTACTAGTGGTAAAAGTTGAAGAGGGACCTAGGAGCAACGATCACGTTCTTTCCGTGTGGTCAATAGATCACGAGTTCGANATATATATATATATATATATATTAAATAGAACACCCGCTCCCCCTAGCCTTTTTAAAGACTCAATTACATGTCCTACACCATCGTATCTATGGATTCTTAGCCTACAAGAAGAAAAAAATGCAAATCTATCTATTCTTACTTAAAAAAAAAAAAAAAACTCCGAAAGAAATTAAAAATTGGGTTGCCTCCTAACAAGCGCCTGATTTAACGTCGCGACACGACGCAGAGGCTCACCTCATTAATCAGCGAGCAAGACCTTGGTCTTCTCACGATTTATGGTACCACCCCAATAGTGCTTGACTCTATGTCCATTCACCAAAATTTTTCTTTCACCATGTATAGCTCGCAAATCAAGTGCACCATATGGATGACTCTCACTACCTCAAACGGTCCTGACCATCTCGATTCAGCTTTCCAGGAAACAGTCTCAGCCTAGAATTGAATAATAATACCTGTTGGCCTGGCTCAAATTGACACGGCTTAATATGCTTGTCATGCCATCTCTTGGTCTTTTCTTTGTAAAGTTTGGCATTTTCATAAGAGTGCAACCTGAACTCATCTAATTCATCCAACTGCAGCAATCTTTTCTCACCCGCGGCTTCAAGGTTCATGTTTAGCTTCTTGATGGCCCAATATGCTTTATGTTCAAGCTCAACGGGCAAGTGACATGCCTTCCCATAGACCAGCTTGTACGGTGATGCCCCAATTGGCGTTTTGTAAGCTGTTCTATATGCCCATAAGGCATCATCTAACTTAGCAGCCCAATCTTTCCTGTTCACACTCACCGTTTTCTCTAATATTTGCTTTATTTCTCTGTTGGATACCTCTGCTTGTCCACTTGTTTGAGGGTGATATGTTGTTGCAACTCGATGACGGACTCCAAATTTAGCTAAAAAGTTATTCAATAACCGATTGCAAAAGTGGGTTCCTTCATCACTAATCAAGGCACGTGGAGTACGAAATCTTGAGAATATATTCTTCTTCACAAACGCAGCGACAACCATGGCATCATTCGTCGGCAATGCAATTGCCTCCACCCATTTCGACACGTAGTGAACTGCCAGCAAAATGTACTTATTTCCCTGGATGATGGGAATGGACCCATAAAATCTATCCCACATACATCAAAAATCTCGACCTCCAAGATATTATTCAAAGGCATCCCGTGCTTCCTTGTGATCTTTCCTGTTCTCTGGCAGTGGTCACACTTTTTAACAAATGCGTGGGCGTGTTTGAATAGAGTTGGCCAAAAGAACCCAGATTGTAGCACTTTCGCCGCTGTTCTATCGCCACCATGATGGCCCCCATAAGCTGATGCATGACAATCATACATCACAAGTTCCACCTCTTTATCAGGAATACATTTCCTCATTAACTGATCACCACATTCTTTGTACAAATAGGGCTCATCCCAGTAGTAAAACTTCACATCGCGTAAGAACCTCTTTCTTGCCTCAGATTCAATTTCCGGATGTGCGTGCATAGCTCGGGCGCGTAGCCGGGAAGCCTCTATGTGGAAATGTGTTAAACAGTTGAATTTATGATAATTAATTGAATAGAGTGGACTTTGGTCAACATTTTTGATAAATGGACCCGGACCCGTGATTTGATGGCCCCGGCGGGTCCGTAGGAAAATATAAGACCTGGGCGTATGTCTGGAATCGAATTCCGAGGTCCCAAGTCCGAGAAATGAATTTTTAAAGAAAATTATTTTCTGAAAATAATAAAGACTTTTGAAAATGAACTTTGATGTGAAATCTGTGTTACTGAGTCGGTATTATGGTTCGGAGCCTGGAACATGTTCAATATGTTTTATGTGAGTTAGGTGTAAAATTTGGTAAGAAATGGACTTGGTTTGACGTGTTTCGGATAAAAAATTGAAAGTTTGATAGTTTATGAAGTTTTAGGAAATTCTATGGATTTTTGAGTTTAATTCATTGTTTTTGATGTTATTTTGGTGGTTTAATTACTCGAATAATTTCGTAGGATGATTTTGATGGCGTGTGTATATTTGGTTTTGATCCCCGAGGGCTCGGGTGAGTTTTGGATAGGTGTCGGGGTGCAAAAGAGTTGGAAAAAAATCTTGTTTTTGGGGCTATTTCTGGTGTCTGAGATTTTTACACTATGCGATCGCATAGGTTGCCCCATGATCGCGTAGTGTAGTGTGAGGCGGGGGGGGGGGGGGGGGGGGGGGGTGTTTCTGTGACTCTATGTGACCGCATAGGCACTTCCGTGATCGCGTATAGTATAGGAGAGTTGGGGAGGGGACTGGGTATTTTTCCTTCTGCGGTCGCACCAATCTGTCCGCGATTGCGTGGGTCCACGTCCGGTCTCTCTGGGATCGCAACCTTCACTCCGCGATCGCGTAAGTCTAAGGTCCAGTACTCTCCGCGATCGCAAGGCACATATCGCGATCGCGATAGCCAATTTCGCCCAGTGATTTTAATGTTCAAAAATAGAATACCATACGGGATTTTCACATTCTCTCACCATTTTCTTCTTCTCCACTCTTCATGGGCGATTCTTAGGAGACCATTCTACCATAGCTTCATAGGTAAGTGTTCTTAACTCTAGTTTCTTCTATTTTCCTTCATCAATCACTAAATTCTAAGTCTAAAAACATGAAATCAAAGGTAGAAATTGGGGGTTTTGGGTAGAGTTAGGGCTTTTGGAAATTTTGGGAATTCAACCTCATTTTGGGGTCGGATTTCAAAAGAAATTGTATATTCGGGTTCATGGGGCAATGGGTGATCGGGTTTTGGTCCGAACCTCGGGTTTGGACCAAGCGGGCCCGGGGTCGAATTTTGGTATTTTTGGAAGAATTATGGGAAATGTATAATTAGGATTTGGGATTGAGTTATTGAATAATTATTGATGTTATTAAGTCAATTATGTCTAGATATTATCATTTCGGAGTCGGATTCAAGAGGAAAGGCCGTGATTGAGGTTTGACTTGCATTCTTGGAGCCGAGGTAAGTGTTTGGCCTAACCTTAGCTTGAGGGAATAGGTATAGAGTCTTATTTGCTATGTGTAATTCATGTCCAACGTATAGGTGAGGTGACGGGTACATATATGTTGTGGTCAAGCATGCCCGTGAGTCGAAATTTGATGAGTTATTTAATGTTCTTTGATATTCTCTGTGTTGTGAATTATTGGGAACCTTGGAAGTGGTACCTTGAGGTTACTTCATGACGTGAAAAGTTCTTGATTATGTGTTCGGTTGAGGGTTTTACTGCTGATATGATACTTCTGAGTGAGATTGGTTATAGCTGAGTCCCTTGCCGGGACAATAGAATTGTGTTGATCATGTCTGTACATTTGAAATGTCGCATTGTTAAACTTTCCTATCAATTGTTGTTTTTATATTCATCACGCATGAGGGAACGCTCCGTGCCGATGATTATATTATTTGTGCACCAGGGAACATTCCGTGCCGATGATTAAATTATTTATGCACGAGGGAACATTCTGTGCCGATGATTGTATTATTTATGCACGAGGGAACATTCCGTGCCGATTGATTATTATTTATGCACGAGGGGACATACCGTGCCGATTGATTATTATTGGTGCACAAGGGGACATGCCGTGCCGAGTCATTATTATTTATGCGCGAGGGGACATTCCGTGCCGTGTGATCTTGAGGCTATACACGAGGGGTCATGCCGTGTCTTCTCCTGTCTATTTTAATTGTTTCAAGTTGTCATTTCCTGCTTTACTTCTACATTCTAGTTAGTACTTGATTCTACTGTTTTAGCCATTGTTGCCCCTCTTATCCTCAGCATTTTCTTCCCCGTAACTGTATTCTTGTTTATTTTCTACTATACTATTTTCCCCTGCACTTCTTTATGTTGTGCAGATTACGCAGCCGAACCCAGTGGACCTCGTTAGGGGGAGAGTCCTTCAGTCCATTCCAGATGACACCGAGGTAGTTCCTCAGGCGTTCGTGGATCTCGGCGTCACTGTCTATCTTTCATTCTGTCATCAATGTGTTTCCAGACAAATATATCATTTTATTTCAAACTGTTGTTTTTAGCTAAATCTTAGACTGGTTCGTGAGGTTGTGACTCCATTTCTGGGTTTTGTACTTAAAGGGATTTCGTCGTTATTAGCTATTGATATTTAGATTTTGTTAATGCTTCAATTATCTAGTCAGTGTTTGTTATTTTCACTTGTTAATAAATCAATTCAGTTAACGCGTTGGCTTGCCTAGCGGGTGCAACGTTAGGCGCAATCACGGTCTGAAGGTGGGATTTCGGGTTGTGACAGGATATGGGACCTACGTTCTTATCTTTTTGTATGACGGGTGGGGTCCACTATTATTTTTTAAAGATGAAATTTGGGGGGGGGGGGCGTTTCTATTATGAACTTTTAAAAAAATAGAGGCGTATGGTTCTGATCGTGGGGAAGAAGAAGGGGCCCCATTTATCTATGTATAACGCTCTTTATAATTGATCTATACATATATAGCGCGGTTATTAAAGGCGCTATGCATATCTGTCATATCAGCCAAGCATAGCGCGGTTTATACATGCATTATACATATATAAAGCTGTTATAAACCACGCTATACTTTAACGGCCAAAACACTGTTAAAGTATAGCGCGATTTAAAACCGTGTTATATATAAAATGGTCACTGTTTTTTTAGAGACATTTATGTCTCACTTGTCCCAAAAAGACAACATTTAGGTTCCGGATTCTAAAGTTTTCTCATGACAACTTCTCTTTTCTGAATAGCTTACTTGTATAATCACTGTTGTATTGTCTTTTCCATGCCAACTTTCTTTCTTTTTAAATAGAGAACAAGTACATGAGTACAATGATAACTTCCTACTCTTGTACTTTATACATCTCTTTGTATGAAATTTGTAGTTCACTTGTAAGAGAAAAAGTACGTAGAAGACAACTCATTGTTGTTACCATTATCACATGGAGTGCTTTACTGCAAACTTTATGAGGAAATCTTTTATGAGAACCTTTTTCCATAATGTACCAGTGATATAGGTTATAACAAGATCAAGACTAGTGTCCCATGTCGGATGCATCAATTATTCTGTGTTTTTGCTTCCCAACTTATGATAGAATTAGTACAAGCAGCTGAAACTTGTTATTATTATTGTCGTCTTTTTTTTAGGAACTTGTAGAAGCATTTTGTAAGATTACTTTATTTAACATTCTTCATTCTAACAGTTTTAGTTCCATGAATTTGCAGTATCTCCATTGTCTTGGCTAGCAACTTGCATGCCTTCTTGTTCTCTCCAAGCCATCGTCTCTTTCTCTTTCGACAGGTAATTCCTTGATATCTTCAAATATTTGTTGTTATTTTCTTCTTGAAATTTTCTATCAAGAGCTCAAGAAAGTAGCAAATTCGAAGAAAAAATAAATTATCTGCCTGAAACTTTGCTCATGTTGACAAAATATTACTTCATACAAGACGGAGACATTATTTTGAGCAAGGGGAAGACTTTACACCTTGTCAGGTGGAAGAAATTTTTTTAAAAGCGAAGACGATTACATCGTGTAAGCCAAATATCATCTTTTTTTTTTGTTTTTGAAGGTTTGACCTTACTTTATCCCAAATCGAAGACCATTACACTGTCTAAGCCAGAGATTTTATTTGAAAATTTGACTTGACTTTATCTGAGGCGATGACCCTTACTCCTTCTGAGCCGAAGATTTTTTTATTTTGTGGAAAGTGAATACCCTTAAACCATCTGAGCTGAAGACTTTATTTTGTTTGAAGATTTGACTTTACTTTATCTAAGACGAAGACCCTTACTTCGTCTGAGCCAAAGATTTTTTTTATTGTCTGAAGCGAAGATCATAACACTGTTTGAGCTAAATACTTCATTTTATTTGAAGCGAAGACCATTACACCGTCTAAGATAATGACTTCATCTTGTTTGAAAATTTAACTTCATTTTATCTTAGACATAGACGATTACACCGTTTGAGCCAAATTTATTTTATCTTAGGCAAAGATCATTACACCGTCTAAGCCAAAGATTTATTGTCTGAAGCGAAAACCATTACACCGTCTGAGCTAAAGACTTCGTTTTATTTGAAAACTTGACTTTCTTTATCTGTGGCAAAGACCATTACATTGTCTAAGCCAAAGACTTTACTTTTGTTTGAGGCAAAGACCATTACACCGTCTGAGCCAAAGATTTATTTTGTCTGAAGAGAAGACCATTACACTGTCTGAGCTAAAGACTTTATCTTGTTTGAAGATTTAGCTTTATTTTATCTGAGGCATAGGCCATTACATCATCTAAGCCAAAAATATTCTTTTGAAGATCTGATTTTACTTTATCTGAGGCGAAAACCATTATACCGTTTGAGCCAAATATTTTATTTGTATTTGAGGCGAAGACCATTACACCGTCTGAGCCAAAGATTTATTTTGTCTGAGAATTTGTCTTTATTTATCTGTGGCAAAGACTATTACACCGTCCAAGAAAAGAATTTTGCCCTTTTCATGTTTGGTAGGATTAGTCTTGAGATTATATTATTGATTTAAGGCCATGAATACTACACTTCTAAGTTAAGTGTTAATAAACACTTTTCTCTTTTGGCAGTCTAAATATGGTTTACTTCAAAGACTCAAGACCTTCTTCCTCTAATTTGCAATGCCATATTATTTTGGACCATAAGGGAAGCAAGGTGGAGATAAGGTTACCAGTTGGTAGGTCACTAGTCGGCCAATATAGTACAACTTCATGGGTACCTTTGAGGAACCCATCTTATTTGACAGACTGGACACTTGAATACAATAGCCGTCCTCTCAAGACATGGATGCTTTGCACCACTAATCATCATTCTTGGAATGTTGCGAGTATCTTACCATGCTTGGGGCATCGAATTATAAACAAGGAAACTTATTGGGGCAATGATTTACCGTTTGGCGGTGGATTTGATTATGTTCATGGCTACTGGGAATGGGCGAAAGACGTCTTAAGTAGGTGTCACTTGAACCTGGAGGGTGCAAGAATTTATGTTGCTGTATATGTTTCACTCTTCACATATGACCGTAATACAAATATGATGCAGGATTTCTATGAGGCATGGTGCCCTGTTACAAATACATTGCTTACCGCTGCTGGAGAACGATCCATATAATTTTGGGATTTATATAATATCGGCGGTCAGCCTATAACAGGATCTCCTTACGAGGAAGTTTTGCCAAATGTTGAAGAGCTTATAGGCACGTACGACAAGGGGAGAATGTTTCTTCCCCAGACTTGTGAGCATTTGTTTGATGCCTTCTATCGGCTCCGAGAGGGAGGTATCAACGATCCAAAGGTTTCTATGAAAAAATGGGTAGAGTTCTGGTGCAGAAAGACAATGAAGTACACTCAGCCTCCATTAAGGAAAGAAAAGAAGTCTGCTCGTTTGAAATCGACGCACAATCCTATCAGGGTCATAGAGGAATAATTAATTAGTCGGCTGTTGAAGAAGCCTTATTCCATAAGCTAGGAGTTATGGGTGACAAGACGGACGAGACATACTTGGCTGCTTTTCTATATTGTTGGTTATGTATTTTTGTGCTCCCTTAAAAAGAATGACTTCGTTCGTCCCGGGACCTTTAAGAACGCGTGTCTTCTTGCTTGTAAATGAAGAGTCAACCTTGTGGTCCCGGTCTTAGGCAAAATATATAAGGGTTTGAACGATATTCCAAAGTGCTCGTTGTTTTATCCTGCCCAAACTTGCTTCCCAGCTCATTATGTGTGTGGTTGGTTAGCCCATTGCTTTAAGACTCATTTTTTGTATGCAAATGGGCCAGTTGTTCCTCTCATGGCTGCATGTTCTGGTGAAGGTGTTGCTAAATATTTTGGGAAAGAGGAAGCAAGGAAGCGTATTCATAATGGAGAAGATATCATTTGGACTTCGACAATGCCCCGTAGATCTGATCCGTACCACTACTATGACGATGGAAAGGTAGATGGGTTCGATTTAAATTTCTTTATGAGTATTCACTTGAATTATCTTCCTTGGAGGGACGGAGTCAACTTTATTATTGAACCTTACAACCCTCATCGATTTAGCCGCCAATTTGGTTTTTATCAAGACACCCCTAGTCGCTTGGAGAAAGATTTTCGTGAGGCCTCATTAGACGAAGGGTTAAGACTTGCACAAATTTGTGTGTTGACTAGATCTAAGTCAAGGGCAGTATTTCCTCCTTTTGGATCCAACATAAATAAGCTTACATTGTCTAACTATAGATCTTGGTGGGCAAGGGCGCATGGAAGCCTTCTTGAAGACCACTTACAATTTTTGATGAATATTGTTGAGCCAATCACAAATACCCTTCAAGACCGCAACAGGGATGTCTTAGTGATTGATAAGCTTCCTGCTCTAAAGTCTAAGGTAGTTGAGATGCGCGTAGGCAATGTAACCATGCTACACAAAGAAGTTCAAAGAGAAAAGATCCATACTCCAGTTGACAAAAGTCTCATTCCATTTGATGTAGTCGTTGATGCCTCTAACAAGCGCCTGTCCCAAGAGGAGAGTGATAGCAGCAAAGGAGATCAATGTAGGAAAAAGAAAAGGCCAAACCCATAAGGAGTTGTAGAGTTCCAAAGCGTTGATATCCCTTCAAGAACACTAACAGCTCAGAACGAGAAGGTAAAAAAAACATAAACTTTTCATTTTTGTTAGCCATGGCCAGATGACTTTGCTAAAGTGTTCTTACATTTTATTTTACTTTTTCAGGCTTATAACATTGGAGCGTTGCAAGAGTAAGGCCACAAAATAGTGGTGAGTCTGTAGTAGGACTAAACCCGCAGAAATCATCTCCCATAGCCAGGGCAAATCAAGAGCAAACTTTTAATTCTCATGATGGAATTAGGGCAAAGTTGGGTTCTGATTTACATGAACGACCAACAATTGTATCATTTGTATTTTATGGAAAGAAGGATGTCTTGGATATTCGAAAGAGTTTATCTTGAAGCTTTGTACTTCGATTCATCGTAAGATGAAAGGTAGCAATGCAGACAAGGTCTCTGAGCTTGAAGAAAATGCTAAAGTGATCCTTGAGGCAATGGATGGAGATGATGTGGATACCTTTTGAGAAACCTTTTGGAGTCCCTTTTTGAGCTTGCTGATTCATATAACAAAACACGATCATCTTTATTTGAGAAGGTTGAAGAGAATACAATATCAGAGGTTGAGGTACACCTTACAAATGTCATGATTGAAGAAGAAGAAAAGGTTAGGGAAGTGTGATCTATCCATCAGTCCCTAGTAACAGTGAAAGAGAAGATAGAGAAGCTCCGTGAAAAAGAGAAGAACTTAGAAGCCCTTTAGAAGTTGAAGAAGCCAATTTAGGATCCTCAACTACTAGAAAGAAGTATGTCTCATGCTGCAATGCCTTGTTGACTGATGATGACTTGTCCGATTTGGCGAAGAAGAAGAACTACTTGGAAGCTATGCTCAAAGATTTGGCAAACTACAAGTTGTGCTTAGATTAGGCTATAAACACTGCTTTATTTGTTTTTCCCTTCCTTCTTGCATTTGATTGTTTACTAGATGCTCTCATCAGCAATAAAACTTCTTTCGCTTCACTTTATGTAGCATGTTCTCCCTAATCTTACCTCTTGTTATTGATTTAAAAAAATAAGTGATTTATGGATTTGAAGACTTGACATACTTGAAGAATTTAAGTTTAAGGACTAGCCGGCTTGAACACTTCAAATTGATGATGTAAAAGACTTGGAAAAATCAACTTGAATTAGAGTCAGAGACTTCAACTTGAATACTTTGACTCTTATTAAAGAAACTACAATCATTCCATCAAAGACCACAATTTGACATTGAGGGCTTGCCCCCATTGAGCGATCAAGACAAGAGAGAGGGTTCAATGAAAGAATACATGTACACCTAATTTTCAACTGTCAATCAAGTGAATTATATTCCATCATACCTCATTTGAATAATGCCTTGGGTAATATGTCTTTTTTGAACTCATATGACTGAACTTAGAATGGAACTCTAAGCTGCCTACGTACCTCGGTGAAGAGGATCAAGTCATTCTGTAGTTCGAAAAGGGTGAGTTTTTTTTAATGTCCTAACTTTTGCATAGGCCACCTTTTTCATGGTTTTCAACCTAGCGGACTTTTTTTTGGACCGTGCACAGTTTATACTCTTGTGGGCCAGGAGTAATATGAAGTTTATGCTTATGCATTAAGGAGCGTATCTGTTTTCTTCAAGGATAATATCTCTTCATGAATTTCCCGTTGATGGGGGCCAATTCGCAAACCTTCTGAGTCAACTATTTTGTAAGCGCCACTTGAGCATACCTCTTGTACAATATATGGTCCACCCCACTTAGCAGAGAACTTTTCCCTAGATCGAAGAGAGGTAATAATAGGCCTTTTGACCACAAGAACTTGGTCACCCACTTGGAAAGATCTAAGGCGTACCCTTTTGTTAAAATATCGAGAGGTTTGAGCTTGATAGCATTCAAGGCCTTGTTGAGCTTCTAGCCTCTTTTCATCAAAAGCTTCCAATTCTTCAAGGCATAACCGAGCAATTTCTTCATCAGTGAGTCCTTCTTGAATGGCAAACCGCAACGATAGGATTCAGCACTCAAGTAGAAGGACTGCTTCAACTCCATAAACAAGTGAATAAGGAGTCGCTTACGTTGGTGTGCGATATGTGGTCCTATATGCCAAAGAGCTTCTTCCATTCTCTCATGCCAATCTCTCTTAGACTTAGAGACAACCTTTTTCAACAAGTTGCAGAATGTCTTGTTGAATGCTTTAGCAAGTCCATTGGCAGCAGCATAATACATGGAGGAATAGCGTTGCTTGAAGCCAAAAAGGATAACATATTTTGTTCATCAACTTGTTATCAAATGGATTACCATTGTCCGCCAATATATATCGAGGAATGCCAATCCATAGATAATGTTGACTCAGAAGAAGTTAGCTACATTTTCCTTCTTTACCTTCCTTAAGAGAAACAACTTCTGCCCACTTCGAGAAGTAATCAGTTGTGGCCAAAATGTATAGATGTCTACCAGAAGACTTTGGCAATGGACCAACGACATCCAAACCCCAAGAATAAAATGGCCAAGAAGCAATAGTTGGGTGTAATACTTCGGGTGGTTGATTTATGAAGTTAGCATGGAATTGGCAAGCTTTAAACCTTCGACCGTAATCTAAACAATCCTTCACCATGGTTGGTCAAAAATACCCATTCTTTTTATGTGGAAATGAAGTTTTGGCCCAAATTGATGCGCACCACATATTCCAGAGTGTGCTTTTTGCAAGGCTTGAATGGATTAATCAGTCCCCCAAAAAAGTAAGAGCACTCCATCAAATGATCGTCTATAGAGTTTATTCTTATAATAAAGAAAACTAGGGGCTCTCTTTCAGATTTCTGTCTTCCTTCGAGGATTTTTCGGCAATATCCCATAACAAAGATAGTCGATTATTGGTTGTCGCCAATCTTCAATTTCTACCTCAAGAATGGAAGAAAGATGCTCAACTTCGCTTTCTTCTTCCTCATAGTCATTTGGTGGAGGAACTACCCATCTTTAGAAAATAACGACTTGTGTCTGATCAGGCAAAGACAATGTAGAAGCTAAGGATGCTAATGCATCAGCTCTCTTATTTTCCTTTCTCAGCACGTGCTGAATAGTTACCTCTCTAAGACAACTTACCAATCTTTGAGCATATTTGTGACATGGAACCAACTCTGGCTTCTTGACCTCATAGCTACTCAAAATCTGATTGATCACTAACTTGGAGTCTCCAAAAAATTGTAGTTGCAATTTTTTGATATCCACCGCCATTTCAAGCCCAAGTATAAGCGCTTGATATTCAACAACATTATTGGAGCACCATTGTGTCAGATTGAAAGAATATGGAAAATTTTTTCCTTGAGAAGTGATAAAAACTATTCCAGCGCCATCTCTTTCACGATGTGCAACGCCATCAGAATACATCTTCCAAGGAGGTTGAATTTATATAACCATTGCATCTTCATCAGGCAATTTATCAGACAACTTCTAATCATCTGGAATCGGATGGTCAGCTAGGATGTCTGCTAATGCTTGTCCTTTTACCGCTTTTTGAGGAACATACACAATTTCAAATTGTTGAAATTGGAGGTACCACCTCACTAATCGATCACTTAGGACTGGTTTAGACATGACAAACTTGATAAGATTCGCTCTTGAGACGAGTCGCACAACATGAGCTTGGAAGTAATGCTTTAGCTTCTGAATAGAGAAGACAAGTTCCAAACATAACTTCTCAATTGGTGAGTACTTGAGCTCATTTAGCGTCATCATCCTACTCAAGTAATAAAGCGCATTTTATTTACCTTCATTGTTTCCTTGATCCATAAGTGCTCCTACTGAACTTTCCTGTGCTGAAATGTATAATATTAATGGCTTTCTAGGTATGGGGCTACCAGTAATGGAGGTTTCATCAGATAAGACTTAATGCTTTCAAAAGTATTTCTGCAAGCTTGGTCCCATTCAAAAGGAACCCCTTTGTTCATGAGGCGACTAAATAGTTGGCATCTTGTTGCTCCCAAACGCACAAGCAAGTATACGTGGTCAACAAGTAATATAGGATTGTAAGTCCAGATATCCTACCCGCGGGGACTTGTGATTAACTATCAACTAAATTAAACCCAAACAATTAATTTATTCAACCGATTCCTAAAGTATGAATATTTAAATACAACTAATCTAGAGTAGAAAACTAAGAAATTAAAGAAACAAGTTGGCGAAATTAGACACGAATTCAAGAAGAGCTGATATTCTAGAGCTAAGGGTTAGATAACAATCACGTTGTGGCTTCCACTTAAATCGTCTAACTAATTTATCCGGTTTATTGGTTGACAGAGTTAATATTGCTCGTAACCTTTTCCTGAAGTACTACTAGCCTATTCAAATGTCACGACCCAAAATCCATAAGGTCGTGATGGCGCCGGACACCACTGTCAGGCAAGCCAAACTTTAATTAGTTGAAATAGATTCATTTTTTAACCTTTTTGAAATCATTGTCTTTAACTTGTTACGTAATGACGAAACAAAATTCGTTAAGTAAATACAACAGTTTAATATTCCATTTTAAAATACATCCCATACACATCCCAGAACCTGGTGTCACAAGTACATGAGCAATTTCTATGAATTTTACAATTTCTACAAAGCTTGTCCGAAATATAAGTGGACAAGTAAATTAAAATAATGTAATACAATACGAGGGAGACTCCGTCAGCTGCAGATCGCCCCCGGATGATGCAAATCGCCTAAGTCTCCAAAACAACCACGTCGCTATGAAGGTACTTGTGCAATAAAAATGCAAAGCAAGTGTAGCATGAGTACGAAAATAACGTGTACTCAATAAGTCGCCCACCTAACCTTAGAGAGGTAGTGACGAGAGGTCGAATTAGACACTTGCTAGAGGTCAATTTTGTATATTCAAGTGTGACACTAAGCATGATTATAATAGACAAGTTATTAAAATCAGGAATAAATAATATCAACCCTTCCACATTTAACACTTTAACTCTTCGTCATTTCAATAACGTTTAATCAAACATGGGTGATTTAATCAAATAACAAATAATCAACGGGAAGGAACAACTTCTTCCAAATTTTTTAATAACTTTAAATCTCTGTCATTTCAGTTGACAACTTAAAATTCCAGGCCAGTAATCAGGCAAAATCACAGCAAATACGCAGTAAATATCATGCGCAAGCAATGCCGAGGGTCGAACGGCGCGGACCAACAATAATAAACTGTGCACTGCCGAAGGGTCGAACGACTCGAACCATAGATGCATCTATTTTTCCCCGCTCGCGAACCGATCATGCGACGCGGTCAACATATAAATAATAAGGCTAGCCTGCTCGTGAATCATACCTGCGATTCAGGTGCTCATATGTACACATATTCACATAATAAATCCGCATTTTTATTAAGAAAGCAGTTACTCAGGAAAGTGGTAAAATTCTTCTTAAAGGAACATGAAAAATATCTTTTAAATCTTTGTTTTGAAACTCATTTGGGAAGTTCAATAATATTCAATAATATAACCTTATCAGGAACACAATTATCCATGGAGGAATCAATTCTCTTTCTAGGTGATTAAGAAAATGAACTCTAGTGTTCTTAGGGATTCAATTAATTATTTCGATCATATTAGCGGTCTAATATTACAGGCAAGATCACAAGTACAACAAGTAAGGTATGCTAGTGGGTCCTAGACTACCCGGACATGGCATAATAGTAGCTACGCATGGATTCCCATTACCTCGTGCATACGTAGCCCCCGCAGATAGTAGCACATACTTAATTAGTTCACCTAGGGGGACAAATTCCCCCTCACAAAGTTAGAAAGGAGACTTACCTCGCTCTGAAACTCCATAACCGGCTTCCAAGCCCTTCCGATGAATCAAATCGATGCACAACGCCCCAAAACTATCCGAATAATGACAAACCAATGAAAATGTACTCTAATATTTGCTAACAATTCAAATTATATAAACTCCCATCTCCGCTTAAGGAATTGACCAAAATTCCCACGTGCCCTGGTTCCGAAATTTCTCGAAGATATACCTTACCCATAGCCTTACTAACTCAAATATACAATTTACCCTTAATTTCATGCTCAAATTCGTGGTAGAAATCCAAAATACCATTTCTAGTTTTCTTCAATATTTTCCCAATTTTTCCACAATTTTTCATGTCTAATCCATGCATATAACTTGTATTTATCTTAAAAACATAAAAAAAATTGCTTACATAGTAATGCTTGACGGAAATCCCGTCTTGAAGCTCCTCCAAATCGCCCACACCAAGTGAAGAAATGAAGAAATGGCCAAAATCTCGTTAAAAATAACAGACTGCCCAGGTGACCCTCCTATGCGATCGCACAACATGCTCTGCGATCGCACAACATGCTCTGCGATCGCACAACATGCTCTGCGATCGCATAGGCCAACTATGCTGCCTCACCAATTCACTCAGTGCGTTCGCGACACAGCACATGCGTTCGCACAGGCCAAGTCCCAGAAGCCCCTAATTATACAATGTGCGACCGCACATTAAACCTTGTGATCGCACAAGCCATAAGCCCGTAGCCTCAAATTTGCCCTCTGTGAGATTGCACAACTACACCTACGATCGCATAGACCAATGCAGCAGCCCCCAAAATCCTCCTCTGTGCGATTACATACCTCCAAGTGCGATCGCACAAGCCAAAATTCTAGCCCCTCTCATTTCTTCTCCGCGATCACACAACTAGGACTACTATTGCATTGCACACTAGATACACCAGCAAACAGCAACATCAAATCACTAAAAAATGACCCGAAATACACCCAAGGCCCCCCGAGACCCCGTCCAATCACACGACTCAGTCCCATAACATCCCACGAACTTGCTCGAGGCTTCAAATCACATCAAACAACGCCGAAATCACGAATCACACTAAAATTCAAACTTTATGAACTTAGAAATTTCCAACTTTTGAATCCGATGCCGAAACTTATTAAATCACGTCCGATTGACCTCAAATTTTTCACACAATTCATATTCGACATTAAGAACTTGCTCCAACTTCCATAATCGCATTCCGACCTCGATATCAAAATTTTCACTTCCGGTCGAATTTCTCAAAAACCTTCAAATTTCTATCTTTAGCCAAATGACTTCAAAATGACCTGCGAACATCGAAATTCAGTTCTGATCGTGCTCCAACCTCTAGAATCACCATACGGAGCAATTCCCAGGCTCAGAATCCTAAACGGACATCAATAACACTAAAATTCCTTACAGCCCAAATTTATGAAATTCTTCTAAAATGCTATCTTCGATAATACACGCCGAAATGCCCCCGGGTTATCCAAAACCCGATCCGGACATACGCCCAAGTCTGAAATCATCATACGAACCTGCAGGAACCTTCAAATTCTGATTCGGAGGTTGTTTACTCAAAATTCCAATCTTAGTTGATTCTTCCAACTTGAGGCTTCCGAGTTGAGAATTTTCTTTCCAAATTAACTCTAAACTTCCCGAAATTCAATTCCGACCATGCCCATGGGTCATAATACCTTAAACGAAGCTGCTCACGACCTCAAACCACTGAACGATGCGCTAGATATCAAAACAACTGGTCGGGTAGTTACATTCTCCCCCACTTAAACAGACGTTCGTCCTCGAACGTGATAAGAACGACTTTAGAGTTATCTGAAATCACTGTTTAACACCTCGAGCACCTGCTCGTGCTACCACAAACCAGTTGAGCACATTAGCTTGATCAAATCTGAAGATATCCTCTTTTATCCATACCATAAGCTCAGAATCCACTTCCAACACTTGAAATTCTCTGCCAGGCCTTGTTCCAGTATAAAGACCGTATCAACTACCACACGACATACCAGAACATGACTACATACCTTTGCTGAATCAGCAACATGCACCGCATTACTCATAATCTGACCACAATGACACTCCCTGAACCTTAATAGCCAAAATTCCACGAATTTGATGCTCCCAATGCACCTCATGATATATAATTACATCGTGCTATAATGCTGGCGATACCACCACAACGGAGGAGATGTGTAGAAACTGATAATCAACTGCCGAGTTAACAAATCATTCAATATCTCCTCTTGACTAGAATCATCACCTTATTAGGAACCAAATAATGGTAGTTGTTCTTTAATATAGTCCGCATAATCTTATTGCGCTGATCCCTAATCCAATAATCTCATCTCACCCAGTATGAACTGTTCAGACAAAAAATCACCCCAAACATGACCAACAACCTCACATGATACCACATCGCGCCAATAGGCCATAACTCGAACATGATAAATAAGAAATGACTCAGGAAGGGACTATTCAAGTCACGCAACTAATATGAACCTTCCTCAGAAAATAGGAAGTAAAACATAAGAAAAATAAATATAGTAACCTTACTCCTCATCACACTGTTGCGGCGTGCAACCCGATCCAAATAACATATCCGTGGCGACGTTCCACCTATCCACATATAAAATTCACATTAAGGAAATATACACGGAGCTGAATTGCTAATTATTACACATTACTGAATATCGGTCACAAGCATGCTAAGTGCATAATACCATCCTGGGGAGACTGATAAGGCCATATGCTACAAAACTCAACCAAAACTGAGGTGCGATATATATATATATATCCTCTGGATCTCAAGAGCTATCCTGCTCACATATCATCACCACTAGCAGGACCTCAACACATAAGAAATTATCAAGCCATTTCAAAACTCACACGGCACAATCATAATATTACATGGATTTGACGAAGACGGAACAACACCTGATATTCCAACACACCTCCTTGAGGAGCGCTATACTGAAATGAGCACATCTACTCACATAAAGCCCATAATCTTGTTTAAATCCATTCATACAGTCCAAGACGATTCTGCTTGCAATGAATTAGCCTGATAGCCTTACCTGGGTCCACATTAACCCACTTCCTCTTATAATACGCAAGAACAACCATCATAGCTGGGACAACACCCCACAATCCACAACCTAATGAACTGAACGCCTTCCAGGCATAAATCCTCAAATAAGCAATATTGCACTTCCTTATACTTGGTCTAAATCTTCAACCAATCAGGTGACTACATGTCACACCTATAAAATCTTCCCGTGGTCACACTCCCACGACCTTCGACGAGGTAACAAGTATGCACATCCATAACACCGACCACACTAAGGCCGCAAAACACATCAAGAACCCATGACCAGGGTACAAAGCCTCTCTCACCGAATAACGATCTCTGGTTACACTAAATATAACACTAGCTTACTCTGAACTTTCAAGTCACGTTTTCTTGCTCATCCGAGCTCATGACATCCTTGTTAACACCGAACCACAATCTCGATTCCTTACTTCCAGTTACATACCGCTTACCGCACCTAACATGCCAGTGTGAGATTGCGCAAGAACTCAATCATAACTCATGAACCACTAACAGGGGAAACACCTCATTATATAGAAACTTCTTACTTTCCTCAATTCAGGAGAACAATAACAACACTCAAGTGAATTCTCACAATCACCCAACATACAAACCCTTAAGTAGTGGTATGAACCGCCATAAACCTTCCGGGATCTACCTACACCTTACAGGCCATAGCACTCGAATGCTCCCAAATCAAATCTGTTACGGCGGTCGTCAAACCTCGCACACACTATACAAACCACACACATAACTCAACCATACTGACGAAACTGATCATTGCCGCACATGTGCCATTTCAATCATGGCTAATCAATCTATCTTCTTTTAATCATCTTCAATTTCCTCAGGAATAATAGTAACTTCCTTCAACTCATAACAAACTCAACCCTAACCTATCCCGAGTGACCTTGATTCACGAGACCATGGTGCCTAAATCCCGCAACCCATCTCATACCCTCCTGACAATCTTTCTACAACCCGGAGTTTATTTCTCTCACTCTTCCAATGCTATCCTGCATGCTGAAACATATCATACACTCCGACCATCTTCCTTTTTTTCAGAAATTACTCTGCAAAAGCTCGATTCTCGATCTACTGCCTGAAACCCTTAAACGCCGCATTCTTAACTTTCGAATTTACTAGGACCGCTATTGAGAGTCACCCACTCTGACTGGCCCCGAATACCATCAACTCCAATGCTCTTCTAGCACACGAACATCCTCTATATGAAGTACGTGGCTGAGTCACTACCCTTACACTCGCCTATGCCTTAAGCATAAATTCTGAATCTCTCAAAGCGTAATTCTTGTCCAATAGGGCCAACGTTTGCACACATTCATCAAATCCCACACACCATTACCATTTTACTCATTTCCCTTAGCTGTAATAACTTGCCAACACGCTGACAATCCGCAACCCTATGGTAACACAATCCTACAATCCAACTGCAGGTGCTGGGACTCCCCTATTTAGCCCGAAGCTACTCCTAGGGCCACTCTAGACCCTGCTGAGATCCTTTCCCCTTTGTTGACATGACCTTGCCCAACCAATTCGCCCAATTCTTCCAAATTATCTTGTTAGCACTCCCTAAATACTCAAATTATCTAGCATCATTCACACATTCTGCCTCCTATCGAATAGCCACTAGAATCCCTCACAGAAACATGCCAACCATGCCATCGCCAACCTATTCACAGGAGATGACCCACCTGTGGAAATCACCCACGAACACCTTCCAACGATGCTGAAATGCACACTCTCTGCGACATCAATACCCCATCCTACACCCTGCTTCATTTACAAACTTTACTAGTCCGTCTGCTCCTCATGGACATCCATTAAATGCGCGACAATAGCTTCTAGTTGACCACTATGTTGCCGCTCCCCCACTTTGCGACTGCTCTACTTTCGCTTCTTACACCAGGCCTCTTAGAAATGGAACCACCACCTAGCCTCAATTCGATATCATTCTCTGTACCTCTTAAACCAGCATATCACCACGACTTTAAACTCTCCGAAGATCATCTATCTCGAGCTGCCTTCATTATCAATACTTATCCAGTACCGAACCACCACCCCTCACGGTCTCTGACAGCCGCTTCTTCAATAATTCTTCACAATTTTCTGACCCAATGCAACCGAAGAACTATAGCACCGACATACTTAACACATTCCATTCGATTAGTGACGACGACATCACATCACAGGTGCATATCCCACCTCACCTGAAAACACCAAGCCTTACTGCTTTATTAACCCCAACCGGACCCCTCTTCCCGAAAGCTTCGCGGGGACTACTTTAGGACGACGAACGACTTGATTCCAGTGGGGACAGCTATGATCATGGTAGCTGCGTAATGCAAATGCCTTTCTTCTGCCGGAACTAAAATACAGAAATCTCAAAATCACGTTTTGAGAAAACATACCTTCAAACCATTCATCAGGACTCAACATATGGGCAAGCGCTCTATCATCATATCGACATCACGCGATAACCAATCGTAAACATCATCACAACCTAAGCTTAACCTCAAAGCTCTCAGAAACACAGCTACTGAGCTGAAACAACATATTATCCTTCCACAGGGCAACGACAATAGCCTCAATCAACTTCATAGGGAGAAATGTCGTGCACCACACCCATAGCACCATTTCAATTCCTCAAGTTCCTGATTCATAGCAAGCGTTTCGCGACGTGTAAGATTGAGTAGGAATAAACATAGGCATAAGCCTTAAAGGAATCAAATCGCACGATGAGGAATCAAGAAGGGAAGTTCTCCTAACAGCTTTGTAGCCTCTCAAAGATAAGTATAGACGTCTCCGTACCGATCCGCAAGACTCTACTAGACTTGCTCATGACCCGTGAGACCTAAGGGAACCTAGAGCTCTGATACCATGTTGTAACGACCCAAAATCCACAAGGTTGTGATGGCGCCGGACACCACTGTCAGGCAAGCCAATCTTTAATTAGTTGAAATAGATTCTTGTTTTAACATTTTTGAAATCATTGTCTTTAACTTGTTACGTAATAACTAATCAAAAATCCGTTAAGTAAATACAACAATTTAATATTCCATTTTTTTTATAAAATACATCCCATACACATCCCAGAACCCGATGTCACAAGTACATGAGCAATTTAAGAATTTTACAATTTCTACAAAGCTTGTCCGAAATACAAGTGGAAAAGGAAATTAAAATAATGTAATACAATACGAGGGAGACTCCGTCAGCTGCGGGTCGCCTCTGGATGATGCAGCTCGCCTAAGTCTCCAAAACAGCCACGTCGCTATGAAGGTACCTGTGTAATAAAAATGCACAACAAGTGTAGCATGAGTACAAAAATAACGTGTACTAAGTAAGTCTCCCGCCTAACCTCGGATAGGTAGTGACGAGAGGTCGAATTAGACACTTTCTAGAGGTCAATTTAGTATATTCAAGTGTGACACTAAGCATGATTATCATAGGCAATTTATTAAAATCAGGAATAAATTATATCAACCCTTCCACATTTAACACTTAAACTCTTCGTCATTTCAATAACAATTAATCAAACATGGGTGATTTAATCAAATAACAAATAATCAACGGGAAAGAACAACTTCTTCCAAAATTTTTTATAACTTTAAATCTCTGTCATTTTAGTTGACAACTTAAAATTCCAGACCAGTAATCAGGCAAAATCACAGCAAATACGCAGTAAATATCATGCGCAAGCAATGCCGAGGGTCAAATGGATACGAACCAACAATAATAAATTGTGCACTGCCGAAGAGTCAAAGGACTCAAACCATAGATGCATCTATTTTTCCCCGCTCGCGAATCGATCATGCGACACAGTCAACATAAAAATAATAAGGCTAGCCTGCTCGCGAATCATACATGCGACTCAGATGCTCATATGCACACATATTCACATAATAAATCCGCATTTTTATCAAGGAAGAAGTTACTCAGGAAAGTGGTAAAATTCTTCTTAAAGGAACATGAAAAATAGCTTTTAAATCGTTGTTTTGAAACTCATTTGCCAAGTTCAATAATATTCAATAATATAACCTTATCAGTAACACAATTATCCACGGAAGAATCAATTATCTTTCTAGGTGATTAAGAAAATGAACTCTAGTCTTCTTAGGGATTCAATTCATTATTTCGATCATATTAGCGGTCTAATGTTACCGGCAAGATCACAAGTACAACAAGTAAGGCATGCTAGTGGATCCTAGACTACCCGGACATGGCATAATAGTAGCTACGCACTGACTACCATCACCTCATGCATACGTAGACCCCGCAGATAGTAGCACAAACTTAATTAGTTCACCTAGGGGAACAATTCCCCCTCACAAAGTTAGAAAGGAGACTTACCTTGCTCCGAAATTCCATAATAGGCTTCCTAGCCCTTCCGATGACTCAAATCGATGCACAACACCCCAAATCTATCCAAATAACGACAAACCAATGAAAATATACTCTAATATTGTTTAACAATTAAATTATATAAACTCCCATCTCCGCTTAAGGAATTGACCAAAATGCCCTTGGGCCCACGTGCCCGAATTCCGAAATTTCTCGAAGATATACCCTACCCATAGCCTTACTAACTCAAATATATAATTTACCCTTAATTTCATGCAAAAATTCATGGTAGAAATCCAAAATACCATTTCTAGTTTTCTTCAATATTTTCCCAATTTTTCCACAAATTTTCATGTCTAATCCATGCATATAACTTGTATTTATCTTAAAAACATAAAGAAATTGCTTACCTAGTAATGCTTGACGGAAATCCCCTCTTGAAGCTCCTCCAAATCGCCCACACCAAGTGAAGAAATGAAGAAATGGCCAAAATCTCGTTAAAAAGAACACACTGCCCAGGTGACCCTCCTATGCGATCGCACAACATGCTCTGCGATCGCATATGCCAACTATGCTGCCTCACCAATTCACTCAGTGCGTTCGCGACACAGCACATGCGTTCGCACAGGCCAAGTCCCAGAAGCCCCTAATTATACAATGTGTGACCGCACATTAAACCTTGTGATCGCACAAGCCATAAGCCCGTAACCTCAAATTTTCCCTCTGTGCAATCGCACAACTACACCTACGATCGCATAGACCAATGCAGCAGCCCCCAAAATCCTCCTCTATGCGACTGCATACCTCCAAGTGCGATCGCACAGGCCAAAATTCTAGCCCCTCTCATTTCTTCTCTGCGATCGCACAACTAGCACCGCAATCGCATTACACACTAGATACACGAGCAAACAACACCAGCAAATCACTCAAAATGACCCGAAACCACCCCGAAACACGCCCGAGACCCCGTCCAATCACACGACTCAGTCCCACAACATCCCACGAACTTGCTCGAGGCTTCAAATCATATCAAACAACGCCGAAATCATGAATCACACTAAAATTCAAACTTTATGAACTTAGAAATTTCCAACTTCTGCATCCGATGCCGAAACCTATCAAATCACGTCCGATTGACCTCAAATTTTGCACACAAGTCATATTCGACATTACGAACCTGCTCCAACTTTTTTAATCGCATTCCGACGCCGATATCAAAATTTTCACTTCCGGTCGAATTTCTCAAAAACCTTCAAATTTCTATCTTTAGCCAAATGACTTCAAAATGACATGCGAACATCCAAATTCACTTCCGATCATACATCCAACTCCAGAATCACCATACGGATCTATTCCCAGGCTCTGAATCCTAAACGGATATCAATAACACTGAAATGACTACATCCCAAATTTATGAAATTCTTCTAAAATGCTATCTTCCATAATATACGCCGAAACAACCCCGGGTTATCCAAAACCCGATCCGAACATACGCCCAAGTCCAAAATCATCATACGAACCTGCAGGAATATTCAAATCCTGATTCGGAGGCCGGTTACTCAAAATTCCAATCTTAGTTGATTCTTCCAACTTAAGGCTTCCGAATTGAGAATTTTCTTTCCAAATTAACTCTAAACTTCCCAAAATTTAATTCCGACCATTCCCACGGGTCATAATACCTGAAACGAAGCTGCTCACGGCCTCAAACCACTGAACGACAGGCTAGATCTCAATACGACCGGTCGGGTCGTTACATCAAGCTAATCTAACGCCTATATTCCTTTGAACATAGAATTAACAAGAACGCATTAATAATTTCTGTATAGTAACCAAGCAAGGGGATTAGGTATATTCCTATCCTAACTGCAAATCCCCCCCCCTGCCCTAGAGTTAAGATCTTGCTATACTCAATCTTATATGCAATCAAAAATTCCCTCTCCCGAGTTCAATCCTAGATTAGTAGATAGTATTCAATTGGTGATCAATCAATAAAATAATTAAGCACAACATTGAATAAATAAACCAATATGATAAAATAATAAGAACAATTTAAACTTCAAACTACAATGTTAATACAACACCCAATACTCTAGAACTAATAAACTATGAGATTAAAGTAAAAGAAGAGAAGAAAAACTAGTTAGAAGCCTCCTCCAAGAGTGGTGTGTGTTCCTTCACGTGAATTCACCTTCAAAGTATGTTGGATGTCCTCCAAATTAGGTTTAGGACCCCTTTTATACAAGTTGGGGCCGTGTAGGGCCAAAATAACCTTTTTCCGGACGAAATAGAAAAACCCTTCGCCTCGAGCGTCCAGGGCAGCTCCGCACGTTGGCCTTGGCGTTGGAGACAATGAGTTTTTCCGTTCAAGTACTTACATATTTCCTTTGAATTACAAACCTTCTCTTTTGTTGTCTTCACTTGGGGGTGGGGGGTGGGGGACAAAACTCAAAGGGTGTCCCCCCTTTGTCCTTTGGTATTTAATTGTTTTATTTTTCTTCCATATTTTATTTAATTTTTGCTCCAATTTTCTTCATCTTCAAACCGCTTTATTCCTACACAGTTTAAATTAATCCCAATGTTATATAATTAATACTAAAAATGATTAAAAGTACTAAAACATGAGGCAGCAATTGAAAATATATGCATATTTGGCGGAACATCGCATCTTCCAGCCAGAATCGAAATAAATCTTGTAATTTATCCCAACTTACCTTGTAAGCTTTTTAATTCATGAATATCCTTAGGTTCGGGCATTTTCAAGATAACATCCACTTTAGCCTGATCAATTTCAATACACCGGTCTCGAACAATAAAACCGAGGAACTTCCCAGAAGTAAATTCAAAGGCGCACTTCAACGGATTCATTATGAGTTGGTATCTCCGAAGCCGTTCAAATACCATCCTCAAATCTTGCAAGTGATCATCCTTCTTCCTTGACTTTACCACTAAGTCGTCAACATAACACTCCACGTTTTTATTAAGCATGTTATCAAAAATATTTTGCATGGCATGTTGATATGCAGCACCAACATTCTTCAAACCAAAAGGCATTACCTTGTAGCTGTATATACCTTTAGCGGTGTGAAAGGTAGTAAGTTCTTCATCCTTCGGTTCCATGAAAATTTGATTATATCCAGATGAATAATATATGAAAGACATCAACTCGTATCCAGTCGTTTCATCAATCATGAGCTCAGGGATAGGAAGAGGAAATTCATCCTTAGGACAAGCGTTATTTAGGTCCCTAAAGTCAACACAAACTCGGATTTGGCCATTCTTTTTTCTTATAGGGACGATGATTGAAATCCGTGTAGGATATTCAACTTCATGAACAAAACCATCCTCAATAAGCTTGTTAACTTCGGTTTCAATCAGGGGAGCCAGTTCAGGTCTGAAGCAACGTTGTGCTTGCTTCACAGGACGAGCACCTCGTTTGACAGCAAGATGATGAACAACTACCTTGGGATCTAAACCTGGCATTTCTTTGTAGCTCCAAGCAAATACGTATTTGAAATCCTTAAGTAGCTCCACATATTTGCTCTCTTCATCACTAGTTAGAGAGGAACTTACATATGTGGGCTTTGGATCTTTAACTACTCCGAGATTGACTTCTTTTAGTGCATCAACTGTTGTCTTGACCCCTTCTTCAAGCTCAGGTGGTGCATCTTTAGCGTCTTCATCCTCTTGAGGATCACCATCATTGAAAGATATTTGATGACATACATGAATATCAAGGCACTTTTCCTCCAATTCCATATAAGATGAAGCATTTTGTTCGTCATGAATAGTGATATGATATGATGACCCTACACTTTCTTCATCTTCCTCCCGTTCTTTTGTGTCGACTATAGTATGAGCCTTTTCTTTGAGGACCTCTCTGCACAAAACTACAATTTTGGTCTCTCGCCTCATTCTAGAAGGAATCAGAATTGGGCAGTCCGTGGTCAAAATATCCTTGTTAGCGAAGATAAGTGCTCCAATCCTTCTATTACTTCCGTGAAGCTTGTTTTCCTTCTTCAGTGGTCCCAACCTATCAAAGACTAAGGTCTTTGGTTTTATAAGTCGATCAAACACAAAACGCTTCTCATTAAGCATCGTAGACACTTCTTTAGCAGTAATGTAGTTACAATTTGCCTTTTTAATGGAGATACGGATTGGGGGGGGGGGGGGGGGTAGTTTGTAACACAATCCTTCACGTGATTGCTTCAGTGGGTACCCTTTCTCAATCATCATCATCTTTTGAGTAGTGTTTGAAGCTTCAGGTGGGAGATTTCCCAACTTGGATGGTTCATTGGGATCATATCCAGCTTTTGCTAACAACTCGTAGGCATTTGGGTCAAATCCTTCATCTGTGTGTTTTGTAGGAAGTGCTATATTTAGAAGCGAATTGTGGTTTGATGATTTGACAAAAACTTTAAGCAACTTTGTAGACGACTTAATTGCATCAATTCTCTTTATAGGAAGGGTCAAGTATACTAACACACTACCTTGTAGTTCTGAAGAAGTATCTTCAACCTTCCTTGGCTTTGGGACATAGCTAAGAACATGAGTCACTTTCTTACTTGAAGATGCCTCATTGATCTTGCTCCTATCATAAAGAACCTAATCATTTTCAATCGTAATTTTTGCCTTGCTAGTTGTGACAACAACCTTCTTTGCAACACTTTTGGTCAACATCACATCGTCAAACTTAACCTCCTTTGAGACGTAATTCTTTAAGTAGAATTTCACATTGGCGAAGTATTATTCAGCCTCGGTAAAGGGCTTATCATCAGCGACTATCTTCTTTTCGACCTTATCTTCACAATACTTCAAGTATTGATGGTAGGTGGACAAGACCACTTTGTTCCCGTGTATCCATGGCCTTCCTAACAAGATATTATATAAGTTCTTTGCATCTATCACGTGCATCCATGCACCCGAATGCAAATCTCCCATATTTATTTCCAAGTGAATAGCCCCTATAGCTCTTTTCCCCCCTTGATTGAACCCTTGAATCATCAAACAACTTTCACGTAGTTCATCCATAGGTATGCCAAGCTCTTTGATAGTACGAATTATGAGAATATTGAAGCCAGATCCATCATCAATTAAAATTCTACTTATTCTCAGCTCACGCACAAATCTAACCATAAATAGCGGACGATTATGGGGTGTTTCACCAAGAAAAAGATCAACATTAGTAAACATGATTTTTTCATCACAAGTGTCCACTTCATCAGATAGATGCTCAATGAGTTTTTCAGAAAAGGGAGGTGGCAACAATGATGCCTCTTCCTTCTTCCTCTACCTTATAATATTAGGCCTTGATATCTTCACATAAAGCTTGCGTGCTTAACCAGCTTGTAGAAATTCATCCAATGTCACTAGACGACGTAGCCTTTGATAGAAATTCTCCTCCATTTTGGTTTTCTTCTAATTATTCTTTATCATTTTCTTCTTGGGTATTTTCACCATTTCCCCCTAGTCAATTGCTTATTGGACTCCCTTTGTGAATTTGTCTTGCACCGTCTCCGCCGAGTCACAAGAATCCAACCTTCATCATCGTTTTGACCATCACGTGATTCACTTTCCTCTTGAGATCTTTCCTTCACTATTACTTCATTCACTATAGGGAGAAGCAATGTTTTGCTCACATCGATAGGTTCAAAGTCACCAAATTTAATCATATTTGGTGATGATGCAATTGGGATGCCATCACATATATGTACTTCAAAAATTTGCAAAGGACAACGGGATCAATTTAACCAAAAACGACAGAGACTTGATTCGAACTTTCCTTCTTATCCTCAAGTAAGATTTTTCCTTCAGCGGCCAAGTCCATGACTTTATCTTTGAAGATAAAGCACTTTTCAATACGGTGGGCAATCAACAGATGGTACTTGCAACAATTTAGATGATTAGTCCTTCCAGCTTCATCTGGCTGCTTCATTTCAGGTAACTCAATGAGTTTAAAATCAAGGAGTTCCTCAAGAATTGCTGGAACATCAGAGTCCAAGAATGGATATTCTTTCACTTGCATTTCCTTCAGAGTTAATTTTCGGCCAACTTATCCTGTAAGGACATTGTATTCACACTTTGCTTCTTATTCACTTTTGTAGTGACCTTTAATGGCGAGGCATTGACATTCATTGATTCCTTGCTCTCAGACTTCGGCAAAAACTTGCCTACTTTCTTTATTTCTTGTTTATCCTTCACTTTGTGAGGTTCATAAACTGGTGGCTCTTGATTTCCACTTGAAGACATGATTAACTCCATATCATGAACACATGTAGCCAATTCTTCAAAAGACTTAGGCTTGATACTGTGTAGTATGTAGCGAAGTCCCTAATGCATTCCTTGGATACACATTTCTATTCCAGATGCTTCACTAAGCCTGTCTTTGCAGTTGAGGCTTGCATTCCTCCATCTATTGATGAAATCAACAACTGGTTCATCCTTCCACTGATGTATGTTTGTGAGTTCAACCATGCTTACGGTTCGCCTTGTGCTATATAAGCGGTTGAGAAATTTATTTTCAAGTTGTTCCCAACTATCGATGAAACCAGCCTCGAGATCAGTGTACCATTCAAAAGCATTTCATCTCCATAGGTTCTAGCATTATTACAAGTTTCAACGAAGTGTGTAATGTGTTGCTTTGGATTTCCTTTTCCATCAAATTGTTGAAATTTTAGGGGTTGATAACCTACATGCATCTTTAAACTATCAATTCTCGCAGTGTATAGCTTTGCATACGCGAGAGAAGACTTGGCATCAACATCGTACTTATCTTTGATGGTTCCCGTAATGAAGTCTTTCAGTTGGTCAATGGAATTAACCACATCAGATGAAATTTCAAATTCTTTAGGAGTCGTTGTCTGCCTTGCAGATGAGTCTCATTTATCTCCCTCCATCATGCTTTCAACTCTATCGGTCAGCTTGACAATTTGATTATCTTGATCTTGCATATGCTTCGTTAACCTTTCAATTGACTTTGTTAAATTTGCGAGTTGTTCTTCAACAGTTGAAGTGTTGGTCACCATTTCTTGGATAATCGTTGTGGATGGTGTAGCAAAGCATGGATTTTCTCTTACACCATACTTTGAGTGGAATATCTCACGTGGAGTGCTTGGCGCAGATCCAGTGATCCAGAAATCTTCATCATCCTGCGTGATGAGATTCTTAGATATAGATGGGCTGAGTAGAGCCAATGTCTTTTCAACGATTTCAGCAATGTTTGCTCCTTCTTCCAATTCAGTTAGAAATTATATTTCCCCCTTTGAGGATCGAAAATTAAAGATAGGAACTAATGCAGACGGTATTTGAAATGCTTGTTGTTCCAACAAGTTTTCCTTGTTCCTAGTGACAGGTCCTACACTTTCCATAGTAGTATCCAATAAGTTTTCAACATTAGAGGAAAACATGGAATCTGTAGCGTTAGAAGTAGTGAGTTTGAAGTTGATCTTCTTAGGAGGCATTTCGGTGTTCTTGAAATTTGGTAACTGAAGAGATGAGAGGTAGAAATAGTCTCACTGGGCGTGCCAGAAATTTGTAACAACAAATTCTAGCGACGAGAAAAATAAATAATTAAGACCGAAAAAATTGCATAACAAATGTAGTATTTTATTTCAATAAATAACAGTGTGACAATCTCTATGGTATTCCTCTGATTCTTCAAGAATGTATACTATCTTGATGAGCTTGACTTTGATTTGATTCAAGGGCTTGTAAAGCTTGACTTTGAATCTCCTTCTTGAACTTGAATTTGGATTTGATCACGAACAAGTAATTTGATCTTGAACGCCTTGCTATTTCATTTGGCTTCATTCTTGATCTTGAAATTGAACTTGAAATTGAACTTGTAGCTTTAGTGCTTGAACTTGTAGCTTGTAGAGAAATATGCAGTGTTTGATTCACGAGCTCTCTGCTTTCTTCTTGTTATCACTTATGGTATCTACTAGCTTTATGAAAACCTCTATTTATAGTTGTAGGGAGTGGTGTGGCTGTACGATTTGATTGGGTGGTTTGAACTGACCAATACCATCTAGACACTTGGCACAACTCTATTGGTTGTTGACTTGACTTGGTATGCCACCCTTTCTTGACACATGGCATGATTTAATTGGCTCATTTATTTGGCTTAGATTTCCACATCACTTGACACAGGGCACGATTTTGTTGGCTTGTTCTTTTGACTTGGATTGCCACATCACTTGACACATGGCATGAGCCTGGGCTTTAAGATAGGCTAATAGTCATTTGGAGCTTGAGCACTGAAGTGGACTTATTATTTAATTTATAGTCCAATTAAATGGACTAGCCCAACACATATATTGGATTTAAATAATTAGCCCGACTTACTAGCCACAATATTTCTTTGGACTAATGTCTTGAATTTAATATGGTCCAAATCATTTTAAGGATTAAATCCGATAAAATTTAAATGTTTACAGACTAAAATTTTAATATCGGAGCCGTGATAGCGCCTAGCATCTGCTTACTAGGCAAGCCAATGTTAGATAATTAATTATCTATTTTTAGAATTTAAAACAGCATAACAGTGATAATTAACGATCAACAAGACTGAATTACATAAGATAAATCCATATCATAACACTGTTTAGTCTATTACCTGAAATCTGGTGTCACCAGTACATGAAACTAGAATACTACAAATAAAGTTTGAACGAATACAACTGTTTGAAATAAGATAAACAATAAAGACAGAATAGAAAGGGACTTCAGGGACTGTGAACACCAACAGCTCTACCTCAAGTCTCCAGCTGTAAGTTGATCCGGTCAAGAACTTGTCTCGACCCAATTTCGGAGTCGTGATGGCGCATGTCGTGGGACTAGGCCAGCCTCCTTTTTTAACTAAGCTAAATTCAATTTCCAGTAAAAATGCGATTTTTAGACGAATTTATTATTAATACTTGAGAATCTGAAGTTTTAAAAACAATATTTGAAAAACTAAATTTAAACCTGCAACCCCAGTTCCGGTGTCACTCAGTCATGAGCTGCTATAAAACAAAATAAAGAATGAAGAAATAGACAACATAGTCTCAAAATAAGTGCAATAGGTGGAATAAGGAAGAGAAGACGAGGTCGCGATCGCCAGCTGCTACCTCGATAACTCCAATGAAAACGCTGACCGCTGCTCAATATCCACTACCAGGTCCTGGTGTACCTTGATATGCACACAAGGTGCAGGGGGTAACGTGAGTACACCAACTCAGAAGTAACGAACCAAAACTATGGGCTGAGAAGTAGTGACAGACAAAACCTCAAAATTATACAATAAATAATATACAGAATTTATACATGCTAACAGTTTATCAGGATGAGTAAATATGCCAATTATGCCAGTATACTCTACATGCCATAAAAAATATATGTATGAAACCAGTGTGGATATGCACATAGTGCTAACAACTTTCCAACAGAAGTCCACTCAGTACTATATATGGCTCTCAGGCCCAGGGAAGTTCCATCCCGGAGTATGCATAAACACCGGTGACCGTAGTCACTCCGTACTAAGGAAATAGGCTAATCTAGCCCCACGGAGAAAGTCCATCTTCGGAATACAACATTCGGACAAGATCCATGTCCAGGGACGATCCATCCCTCACATAACATCCACTTTGGACACGATCCATGCCCAAGGAAAGTCCATCCCTCAATATCAATGCGCTCACTGGGGGTGTAAAGACTCCGGAGGGGCCCTAGTGGCCCAAGCGCCATATCAAGCCAATGAAGGCATGATTTAAATATCGTTGCAGTGTGCAGTCCATTCTCATAACTATCTCAATAACAGGCTCTCATCCTCATTCAGTCATTACTCTTCAGTCTCACTCACATGGATCACAGATGCCTCCATTAGCCCGAAACAATGATAAGTACGCATATAATTAACAATACTGAGACTGAGATATGGAGTGATATTCTATAATAGGACTGAGTATATGACATCAAATAATCACAAAATGAGACAGTAATCTACGACCACTCGGGTCTCAGCATTTTCGGTGTGAAGCCTAGCATTTATAATTAGCATGATTTCTAATATGTTCACAATTACCACATTAATAGAAGCACAAATATCATCATGGAATAATCACTAAGCGGTGCCATGGGATAAACCAGGCCACCATTACTCGATGCACGACCTCACACCCATTACTTGGCATGTGCGTCACCTCAACAATAGTCATAAATCATTTAGCTCGGGGTTTCGAACCCTCAGAACCAAGTTTGGAAACATAACTTACCTTAAAACCGGCTAAAATACTATTCCGCAGTGCCTTTGCCTCTAAATCAGGCCTCTGAGTGCTCCGAATCTCCCAAGTTCAGATTTTTATTATCAATTTATGCTTAAGGAATGAATTCCAATTGAAAAGTACCAAATTTAGCTCAAAACCGAAATTAGTCAAAACCTGACCCACGGGCCCGCATCCTGAAACTCATAAATTTTCATACCAAACCATTCTTCATCATCTCAAAGTCCGTACATATAAAGGACACTAAAATCGGAGTTCGTTTGACCCCTCAAATTGATTCCTCAAGGTCTCAAAATCTCAAGCCCTAAACCTCTTCTTTCTACTGATTTTTCATGAATTAATTGCTGAGATTGTGTTCTATAATCACCCATAAACGAGTTTTAATGATCAAAACACTTACCTTTATGAAGAACACTCATTTCCCTTTTAAAAAATTGCCTCAAGAGCTTCTTCCGTTCAAAGATGGTGTTAAAAGGTCTAATGGTCGCGGAGGGTTTTAATTTATACTTTCTGCCCAGAGGTTCCGCACCTGCGGCCAATGTCTCGGACCTGCGGGACCGCACCTACGGTCAAAACAACCGCACCTGCAACTTTTCTCTAAACTGCCTATCTCCGCACCTGGGACTCACATTCCGCACCTGCAACTTCGCAGGTGCGATCCTCCTCCCGCACCTGCAATCCTCTACTGGGCCTCTCAAATTCCGCATCTGTGGGCCTTTTCTCGCTCATTTTCTTGCTTCAAATATATACTCCTAATACCCCTCACACCAGCACCAACAGCTGAAGCTGCATTTTTACCAACTTTAGAACTTTCGTTAATCCCCCGAAATCAGTCCCGAGCCCCTCGGGACCCCAACCAAATATACCAACATATCATATATGATCATTCAAACTTAGTTTCACTCCCAAAACACTAAAAATAACATCAAAACAACCAAAATCACATCAAATTCAAGCCTAAGAACTTTGAAATTTCTAAAATCCTCCAACAATGCCGAAATTATCCAAAACAACTCCGATTGACCTGAAATTTTGCAGACATATCCAAAATGACATTACGAACCTGTTCCAACTTCCAGAATTCCATTCCGACCCCGATAGCATATTTCCACTGCCGACTGGAAATCACCAAAAGCTAACTTTTGCCAATTCAAGCCTAATTCTACACCGGTCCTCACAAAACTACTCCGAACACACTCCTAAGTCCCAAATCACCTAACGAAGCCATCCAAGCCATAAAATCCGCATTCCAAGGTCGTTTACCAATAAGTCAACTCTCAATTGAATTTTCCAACTCTAATGCTATTTTTAAGGACTAAGGGGCTAAACTCTCACTACAACCATTCCAATATCAAGCCTACCAACTCTAACACATCAATAACAGTATAACCAACCTTTGACAAGTCAAGAATAGTAATTATAATGCAGGTTCTTTGTAACGATCGACCGGGTCGTTACTGAACTCCTCTATACGCGAGGTATCTGCACAAGAAGTGCAAAAGTTTATCATGAGTACAACCGACCCCATGTACTCTGTAATTGCCGAGCCTAACTTTAATGAAATAGTGACGAGACTATGACAAGACACTCACAATAAACATGTACGAATAATGATAATAACATAAAGCATGAATATAAATAAGGAAATAAACTCATATAGACGGAGCCAAAAGTCAACTACCAGAGGGCCCCAGAATAACATCTTCTCAAATCTCACATCATAGTACCAGAATAAATTCTACAACATCTAACAATTACTTTACATCATAGTGTGTTGTGTCATGCAACCCAGTCCCCAATTATATCTTAATAACAAGTCTCCTCTGTTGTGACGCGCAACCCGATCCAAAAATATATATAAATATTGTTGCAGCGTGCAACCCGATTCCAAATAGTGATACTAATATCAGTTACGGCGGGTAAACCGATCCCACACAACAATGTCAATAATTGTTGCGGCATACGATTCGATCCCACACAATAATATCAATAACAGTTGTAGTGTGCAACTCGACCCCTCACAATAATAATAATAATAGGAACGTTCACACAATTCTGGCGTGGTTAGAATAAAATGTAATAAACTAGCTACACAATTATGGACATATAGCGGATAAAGGTAGCTATCTAATAATACACAAGGTCAAAAAGCAAGTAAACATAACTAATAAATAAAGATAAGAATACATGAAAATAATTAGCAATTAAAGCATGTAACGACTAAGGCATTAATTTAACAAGTACAAGCAAGTATCAATTAAAGCATTTAACAAGTAATAACATGGATTAAATAAAGGCACAAAATAACTATAACCAATAAATAAATAATCCAACCCGCATGCTTTAACCCATGATGGTGCATATACGTTCGTCACCTTGCATATACATAATTTCCCATATAATTCACAAAACAAATAGACCAACAAGTCCTAATTTCCTTAAATCAAAGTTAGACACGACACTTACCTCACTTTGCAACCAAATTAATCAACCAACTACAACCTTGCCTTTAGAACTGTGACGACCTGATAGGTGGTTTTGAGTACTAGCCTTTATTTCCATGTTTCGAGCCCTTTATTAGCTCTATGTGATATTTCTTGATTTGCGTACACCGTCTGTGTCTTTTTACAGAAATATTTTATGTGAATTTAAAAAATATGATTTTTGGCTTTGAAAATAACTTAAGTTGATTAGACTCAATATTTTGTGTAAACGACCCCTGATCGATATTTTGACTTTCTAGGTGGGTCCGTATCATGATTTTGGACTTGGGTGTCTGCCCGTAATTGAATTCGGAAGTTCCTAACTAGATTTGACTTGTTTTTCCGAAAGATAGTAATTTGAAGGTTTGAAAATTTTTTTGGTTTAGCTGTAGGTTGACTTTACGGCTACGAGGGTCAAATATTGATTTCGGGACTTGGTACAGGTCCACTTTGCTATATGATACTTGTCTGCAACTTTGGTGTAATTTAGAGTTGAGTTGATATAATTCGGACGCTTAGATGAGATTCTAGTAGTTCTTGAGTTTCTTTGAAATTATCATGCATTTTGATATTCGATTCAGAGTTGTAGGTGTTATTTTGTTGTTCTGAATGCGTGAGTGAGTTTGTATGATGTTATTACACTTTTTTGCATGATTACTTCGGAGCCCGTGGGGCTCAGTTGTGTTTCAGACGCGTTTCAAATGAGTTTGGTTGAAGTTTGATTAGCTTGTGGATTTCTGTTGCTGGTGTGGTCTGCAGATCTCACATTTGCGAGGTATGTCTCACAAATGCGAGCCTCACCTTTACGATAAAGACATCGCACTTGTGAGAAAGGGCCTAGGCTCGATGATCTTGCAATTGCGAGGAATAGGTTCACATTTGTGAACAGTTAGAGGTCACACTAGCGATCTCAAGTCACATTGGCGGGTCAGTGCTGTGAGGGATAATCTTCGTATTTGCAAAGAATCTTGCTGCATTTACGAAGGTGGGGTGCTCACATTTGCGACATTTGGGCTGTTGAAACATGGATCACATTTGCGACCTTTGTCTCGCAAAAGCGACAACTGCAGTTGGGTAAAAGAGGGGTAAATCGTGACTTAGCTCATTTTACAACATTTGTCAACCCTAAGCACTCTAGAGCCGATTTTTCAAGAGAATGTTCGTCCTAAAATCATTGGTAAGCAACTTTAAACCATTTCTTTTCAATTACCCATTACTTTTCATTTGTTTTCAACATCAAATCTAGGATTTTCATGGTAGAAATTAGGGATTTGGGTAGAAATTATGAATTTTGTAAACTTGAGATCTAGATATCAAATTGAGGTCGGAGTTTGAAAAAAATCACATAACCGAACTCGGGGGTGAATAAGTAATCAGGTTTTGGTCTGAACCTCATGTTTTGACCAAGCGGGCCCGAGGTTGACTTTTGTTGACCTTTTAAAAAATGATCAAAATTGAAAAATTTTCATTGATGGACAGTTTCTAAAGCTTATTTTGAATCATTTGATTGACAATTTGTTAGATTTGGTTGGTTTGGATGCTTGTTCAAAAGTCAAAGTTGTGGTTGGTTGATTGCATTGGTTGCAGAGTGCGGAAAGTGTCATGGTTGATGACTTCTACAACACCCCTTAATACGAGATATGATAAGGTCGTGTGCAATAAAAACAAACCAACTAGGAGTTATGAGGGGTATTAGGAGTATATATTTGAAGCAAGAAAATGGGTGATCTAGATTGCACTTCCGCAACAGATTTTTGTTTTCTACGTCTACTGTTACTCTAATGGATGCAAGCTAAAGAGAATAGACTAGAAGTAAATATTTTTAAGGTTTTTCCAAATGGGTAAAAGACCTATGGATATGACCATAACCTAGGTGTTTTCCTCCTGAGATAAAGACGTTAATGTTTGTTTTGTTGATTGGGGTGTATTATAGCTCACAACTCTACATTACGCACTCAATACCTCTCGGTCAGAGAGTGGTTTTGTCCAATTTTGCTTTCTCAATACCAAATGGGTGTCAACCAAAATAGTTGATAAGAGCTCAAGTCAGGTTATTACTATCTCCAGGTTGAACCCTTTAATTAGGTTAATCAATCTGTCAATTAACCAAATTCCTTGTTAGCTAAGTTATCCTAGACTACGTTGTCATTTATCAAGTAGAGACTAAGTCAAATAGGCATGACTCAATGTTTGCAACCATTAATTCTAAAATTGAAGTATGAACTAAGCTAAATAATCAATACCAATCATAAACAAGCACTAAATTAGATACACATAAGGTTTACACACTAGGGTTGGGTCACAACCCTAGTAAAAATCTAGCTACTCATAATTGGATTCGAAGAAAATAAAGATGACAATCTAATTAAACACATAATGGAATATTAGAATGATGAAATCTAATGTAAATACACCAAAATAATGTAAATCTTCCTAAAGTAGTAAAGAAAAACGACTACAGCAACATCAAATGTTCAAACTTGACCTAATTTTTATAAACTCGTCTATTTAAACAAGGCCAAAGATTGAGAACAAAAATGCCCCTCGGGAGGTTCTGTGGGCACACAATTCCATGCGCGATCCGTAGATTTCTTCAGCTGGCAGGAAAAGGTTTTCTGAAACAGCATATTTCTGAACTGCGACCGTGAGGTATCTTCTGCGGCTGGATATTTCAGGTCTATGGCCGTGAGGAAATCTTCTGTGGTTGCACAATTCTTGTGCACTCCAGACTTCACAAAGGCTCCAAGACTTGGTCTTTTAGCATACTCTCTGAACTTTGCATCTTTGTCAGTAAAAACCTAGTTCTGCGGCCGTACAATTCATGTGCAGTACGCACATTTCTGAAAGTCGGTTTGGATTTCCTTCTTGGTTTTTGGCCGCAGATGGAATTATGTGGTCCGCAATTTCTTCTACGGCCACAATATTCGTTCTGCGGACTGCACATTTGTGCTTCTATGCACTTTAGATTGTGCATCAGAACACTCATTTTTTAATCGAATTTCATCTCGATTGACCAAACTTCCAGTATTCCTTAAATTTTCACAATTATATTAGTTTCGAGGACACAATTCAATACTTTCAGACTGAACAAAAGCTAAAAGGTGCTAATAAGCAGTCAAAATACCCACTTATCAACTCCCCAAAACTTAAGTCTTTGCTCGTCCTCAAGAAAATAAATTACTTCCCACCTCCAAAGGTTAAGGGTTATTTATGTGACTCAAAGGTGATTCATTCATACATCAGTTGGAACAAAAAATTACCCAGACTACTCATGCATTTTCAACAAGGAGACAAGTCAAACATTCATGCACATACAGTTCTGATGTGACATTTGAGCTTCAAGAATTGACTTTACTCATCAAGCACTCTTGTTCTATCATGTAGGTCATGGTGGATCCCAAACTCTTCCTGCTCTACTTTTCATTTTCCAAGCGCACTTATAAATTAGCACTCAATCCGAAAATTCATGAAGGTTCACTCATCTCTCACAAGAGAATGTCACAAGTACGGCTTCAAGTACCATAGGTTTGCCCCTTATGTAGATCGCCACTAATATAAGTTCAATCGGCTTGAAACAGAGTAGGACATATTCCGGGATGTAATACAGGCTTTTGGATTATGTTCGGATATAATACGGGTAAGTGGTTACACCTTTCATAAGCACTCCATCTTTCATTTTTCGGCTCACACTTTCCAATTCTTAGAGGCATTTTCTTTTAATCGGGGACTTGAGAGACTTAACATCAATCTTTCTTTATTATTTCTTTATTTTATCCCCCTTTTTGATTTTTCAATGCTTGGGATCATTACCTCTTTTTGAATCTATTCAACCCTTTCACTTATTCAGTTTTTGTATTTTTCTTTTTGTTCTTTTCTTTTATTGCCTTATCCTCTCGTAGAGATCATTTCTTTTCTCTTTTTGTGCCTTAGTACCTTTTTTCAACATCCGCATCTCTCTCCCAAACTTACATTTTAAGCCATTTGTTTCACATTAGTGTTAAGGAAAGGTCGTGTGCCAAGAGAGGGACACAACAAAACGGGTAAAGGTTTGTAATATGGTTACCAAATGAGAAAGTATAGAGTATTAAAGGGGTTGAATAAGGATAACGACATTGGTTGGCAATAGAAAAACTCAAACGGGCCAAGGAGAGCCTACAATCACTTCTCAAACCAAGCAAAACTTATGATTTCTCCTTGAAACATGTTGAGTTATCCCACATCGGAGGGATTCGAGGTCCTTGGTCTCCTTATATGGTTTTTGGGAAATCATCACCCGAAAAGCTAGCTTTTGATATTGTGTTAGGCCCAAGTTCCATTTATCACTGTATCAGAGCTAGGCCCATCCTAATTATTGTTATCGATGTTGGGCCCCCATTATGTTGTCCATGCTCAAGTTTGCATGCCTGGGCGTAACAGGGTGTTGAGTTATCCCACATCGACGGGATTTGAGGTCCTTGGTCTCCTTATATGGTCTTTGGGAAATCCTCACCCCAAAAGCTAGCTTTTGGGATTGAGTTAGGCCTAAGGTCCATTTATCAAAACACATTCGGGGCAAGTTCTAGACCATTCGCATGGATACTTGGACGCGCAATAATTCATCTCACCCCTCATGCAACTAGATTGTAAGAAAGGATAGATCCAAGGGCCCACAATGACCACATTAAACTTTAAAGATCACAACGGTCCAATTAAACCACTCGATGATTACCAGAGTCAACACAAGAGTCACAAAGTCACTAACTAGAGCTATTTCTTCTAATAAAACCTTGTCTCTAACCATAAGCACGTAGTTAAGTGCGTTGGTGACAAATGAAGCATGTTTGACTCTTCGACCATGACTTAATCAGGTCTTTTTATTCATTACTACTACTATTATTACCTAAACACAAAACAGACTCATTCCCTTAAGGAGGTTGTCACGCCATCCATTGTTGGGACGAGTCACCCCGTCCACACAACAACTACCTTTGGAAAGAACCGCGACATTAATAAAACCAAAGGATTATATCTACTAAAACATAAAATGAAGCTACTAAATAAAACAAAGAAGCTACTAAGTCCAACAAGAACAAATAATGAAACAAAAAATTAAGAAGCTAATAGACAAAAACTACTGAAGATAGAATGAATATACATAATGAAAGAGAGAGAGAGAGAGAGAGAGAGAGAGAGAGAGAGAGAGAG